>VXAX01001955.1:299646-409465 GCA_013399835.1 Leptocoma aspasia
TGTAGCTTCTCTCAGTAAGCTGTCTTTCTCCCATTGCGTTTTAGTGGCATTACTGCAGTATCAAGGTCACGTGCGTTTTTGGGGCTCTAGTACATCTTGAGGATTCTGGGATTTTTACCTGTAGATTCCCAACAAGGACAGAGACTACTCTTAAATGGCAGCTGGAGTAGCACAGGAGTCCTCAAAAGTTGGTTTTTAATCTGAATAACTCAGCTAGACCTTGACTCAATAAAAGTGTTTTGCTTACTACTGTGGGTGACTCCCAGATCACCTGATCAAACTGAATAAGCACAAATTTGTGGGGCCTGATGACAACCATCACAGGTCCTGAGGGAGCTGGCTGATGGTGTTGCCAAGCCACTCTCCATCATACCCTGAGATTATCTCGGTTGGTTGGAGCATGCTGGAGCATGATAATATCAAGATCATGGGTTTGATCCCTGTATGGACCATTCGCTTAAGAGTTAGACTTGATGGTGTCCTTGCAGGTCCCTTCCAACTCAGAATATTCTGTAGTTCTGTGATATTTGAAAAGTCATGGCAGTCAGGCAAGGACCCCAGTGAATGGAAAAAGGGAGACATCACTCGGATTTTTTAAAAGGGGAGAAAAGTAGACACGAGGGATCTACAGATGGGTGACCCTCACCTCTGTGCCTGGGAAGATCATGGAACAGATCCTCATGGAAGGCACATGCAAGACCAGGAGGTGATTCAAGACAGCCAGCACAGCTTCAGTGAGCACAGATTGTGCCTGACCAGTCAGGTGACCTTCTATTATAGAGTGACAATGATGGTCCCAAAGCCTTCTCTTTTCTGATCAAACAAGCCCATCTCTCTCTCAGCATCTTCTTCTTTATCCTGTGGTTTCTGCCCCCGACTCTTATTGGTCCTTTGCTGAACTTGGCTCCAGCTTGTTGGCATGTTTCTTGTATTGGAGAACCTAAAAGTTGTGTGTAGTTTTCTAGATGTGGTCGAGTGAGTACTGAATAAACAGCAGTTGCTGCTACACCTGGTGATTTACCACAGGATGCTCATAGCCTTTATTGCTGCCAGGATACAGCAATAAATTGATTCTGCTTTAGCTTGCTGTCACTCAAGGACCCCATCACATTTTCAGCTGAGTGACTTCTTATCCTGTAGTGTTACAAGGAATTCATCTCAGGTGCCTTTGCCCTTGCTGGATTACATGAGGCTTCTGTAAGCCCAGTCTCCTCTCATCTGTCAAGGTTCCTCTGAATGGGGCCCTGCCCTCCATCAACTTTAGCTTTGTTCTGGGACTGAACTGGCTACCAGCTGTCTCCAGGGAGCACTGGACAGATGGACAGGTGATTGACTGGGTCATGTGCTTTGGGTGGGCCAAGTATTTTACTGCAGTAAAGGCATTTGACCCTTTTGAGGTCAGACTTTATCAGTCATACGAGATTTTTGAGTAACTTAACAGGCACTGACCCATTTGTAGGATTAGCTATCAAGGACAGTAACTCTGAATTCCTGTTGCACACAATTTCTGGCAGTGACTGTGTGGAAGAAACATCTTTATTTCTATTTGTGTATTAACCAGGGTGTTAAGTACATCCAGCAGTTCCACATAGTGCTGGTTAGGTCTGAAACCCACTTTTTCTTGCATGCTGTGAACAGAGAGCTGGTTCTTGTGCTATCCTTCCTGGTCGCTGTTTAGTGAAATGCAAAAACTGGGACTTGCTGAGTTACCCTTGCATAAACCAGGGTTTTTTTTTTCTTATTTTACTTTCAGGCATACCCAGAATATCTCATTACATACCAGATTGTGAAACCAGAAGCTCCCTCACAGACAGCAACAGCAGCAGAACAAAAGACCTAGTAGCTTCAGAGCAGTGGAGAAGGGTGTGACTTCAATCTTGGACTGGATGGATACATGTTTCAGAAAATCAGTATCACATAAAATTCTTAACAACCTGGAAATAAGCTGTATGTCTTTTATAAAGTATTGCTGTCTTGATGAATATGATAATGAGTAACTCTTGCATACTCAACTGCTACTGTTCCTCTTGAGGAAAGTTTACAAGGGACTGCCTTTTAATAACATATCTCAGGCTCCTAGTCTCTGCAGTTACCATGTGTAAAATAATATTGTTTTGATCTAGACCTTGGGAACATTATTGTGCAAATGGAAATCTTTATTGGTGCCATCTCACATGTTAAAATTTCAGACACTACTTTTCTAGTTATTTTATTTGCAGATAAATTACATTAAGCCCATCATTTTCTTTTCAGCACACACCATTCATTTCCTGTTTTCAAGAGATCCTATTTATTCTCCTTTTGTATTCTGAAGTTGAGCCAGAACCTTCTTGAAGATATTTTGCACAAAGTCAAGTCGACTAAAATCGTTAACAATGCAATATAAATTTCATCTGAGGAGGGGCTAGGTCAAGTTATTCAATATAGGGGTTTTTTTGCAAACCTCTGAGCAAACGGTAACATGAGTGAGTGTAACTTGAGAGTGGAAACAAACGATGTCAGTTTGCTGCCTTGTCTGTGTGAGTTTTCTGGGGGAAGCCCTGGGAAGTGTTTGCAAGGGTACCAGCTCTTGTACTTAGAAAAACTTCATGAAACAGGTCCATGCCCTCTGCTGGCATCTCTAAAAGAGCATTTTATAAGGCTCCTGTTAAGTACATGCAGCCTGTGAAATGTTCTCCAGTTACAGCAGGGTATGGTTTTGCTGAGAGAAGCAGGTGAAAAGTCAGAAGATTTCATACAGGAGGGCGTATCTGGTTCATGTCCATCTGTAAGATGAGACCCAGTAAATGGGTTTCAGGCTGGTAAGCGAGAGTGTATTACAGCAGTTTCCTGTCACATCTTTGTGTGTGACATCACAGTTGAAAAGCTTAAGGGATTTACAAAAGTAATAATTTTTTTAAAAATCAATTTTACATTTTGATGAGAACAAAATTTTAAAATATCAGTTGGCAAGCGGATTTATTTGCAGGTATACCAGAGAACAAAGTTAGGATTTATTCACTTCATACCTTTCTTCCCAAATTCCCAGGTTTATTTTGCTGGGTAGGAGAAAGTTATTTTTAAGCATTACGTAGCACAGCATCAAACAGTTTCAAAAGTCCCCCTCATGGTGGATATGGATTTAACAAAAGTAGAAACTGTTTCTTTTTTATGGTGTTTTACAGTTTCAGAGAAGGTTGAAGATCAAGACCTGTTAATTTTTTTCCTAACAACCAATACCAGGAGATGTGCTTCAGTGTTGACCATGTAACAACTGCAGGAAAAAAACGTTCCTTTGGACACAACACATTGTACATTACCCTGTCAACCAGCACTGTTTAATATCTGATGATCCAGTTCATGCATTCAGGTTTTATCCCCCCCTAAAGCAAGAAAGCAAAATAGTGTGCTCTTAGTTCATAAAAATATATGTGCTCCCCACAAGTGGAATTTTGCTAACATGTTTGTATAAAACAGACTTAATCCTGAAGAGCGTTTCACTTTCAGCATTAAGACACAACATTTTTATTTTTAATGTTAAGGCATTAATGTTGAAGCAAGTCATCCTTACAAGAAATATCACCTACTGTAAAATCAGTCATTTGATGCAATATGGCTACCTGAACATCACCTGTTTGTCATATCTCTAAAGGAAACCTTAGAAATAGCAATACTCCAACAGAACTTGAACTCTGAGTTTTACTTTTCTTGAGCTGACAGTGGATATATGGTTCTTGCTTCATTTTGTGATCTGATTAAATATGTAGCTTTGAGGTCCCAGCCAGGCTTTAGCCTAGTTGTCCTTTTAAACAAGTTTCATTGATAAAATTGGGTGCTTGTATTTTGGCTACTTGTTTCATAGTGTTAGGATTGCAAAGACCACCACTAGGCTTTGAAGCTTTGTATTCACCATTTAAGTTTGGGGTTTGTTTTTCATTTAGTTAATAATGGAGTGAGGGGATGCGCCTATCTGCTCTAAGGTTTCAGATAGCAACCAGAGCGAGTGCTGCTCTCCATCCCCAGTTAGACATAGCTTTAAATGGTGAAACAGCTGTGCTGCTTAGGTGAGCAAAATGGTTAATGTGGGCGTGAAAGTTAAAAGCTTTACATCTTTCAAAAACAAGAACAAATCTAAAAAGAAAAACCCCACCAAGCCCACGCCGGATGCTGTTCTTGCTTGTTGTTTCCTGTGTGCTGGTTGAACTAATGGCTAGTCTGGATTCCTTTTGCAGCCTGAAACTTCTAGAGGATAAAAATAGTCTGGAGGAGACTGAGGAGAGACCTCATTGAGGTCTTCAACATCCTCACGAGAGGAAGTGGAGGGGCAGGTACCAGTATCTTCACTCCTCTGACCAGTAACAAGACTGGAGGAAACAGAATGAAGCTGAGTCAGGGGAGATTTAGGTTGGATATTAGGAGAAAGGATTTTCACCCAGAGGGACCCCAGGGAATTGGTCACAGCACCAAGCCTGGCAGAGTTCAAAAAGCTTTTGAACAACACTCTCAGGCACAGGGTGTGACTCTTGGGGCTGTCTTGTGCAGAGCCAGGAGTTAGACTCAATGATCCTGATGGGTCCCTTCCAACTCAGCATATTCTGTGATTCTACTTTCCAGTATCTTTGAACTGCCAGTGTTAATGTTTCTGATGTTCTGTGCAGAGTAAAGGTGCTGCGTGAGGAAATCATTTTGCAGTGGTTTTTGTCTCGTAATGACGTGATCTCTCATCCGTTTGTGGCCAGACACAGAGGAATACCCAGGCCTGATGATGCATCTGTGTGTTGTAGACACATGTGCAGGAGTCGTGTAGGTTGTCATAGCTCCTCTCAGTTCAAAACAAAGTGAGGATTTGCCCATCAATATCAAAGTTACCCGTTAAAAACCCGGTCGTGGCTGTGGTGCATTTGGCAGGCTGCTAACGGTACAGATGCTGCTGCTTTAGCTGGGGGAGTTAACTACAATGGGACCTAAAAAATGCCATGACCCCATAAGCAGGCAGTTGCTGCCTCCTGAGAAATGAAGTTTTTGACCTCCTGAGAAGAGCAGTCCCCTGATACTGGGATATTCATTTTGCAGCATTGGATCACCAGTGGAGGCACAGTAGGAGCTGAGGACGTAGGAACACTGGGCTAGGCCCTCATAGGCTTGGGAGACCAGGGACAGAACATGGTGTCTGCTGGTACAAGGGTCAATGTGTCTCTCAGGCCTGTTGATTTTTGTCAGTGTCCGTTTGAGGCAGCATTTTGAAACTTCTGTGTAGTTTTGCGACAGGACCTTAATAGGCAAAACAGAAAGAAAAGTCACCACCTAACAAAGGAGGGAGGGTTCTGCTCTCCATTGCTGAAACTGTTTCCATGAGACTGATGACTTAGATACCTGGTGCAGAGTGACACTGCAGTCTGATTGCTGTCAACAAAACTTTTGTTAGGATTAAAAGCAGACAGTACAGTACCTTAATAAGGTATATTTTATTTTCTCATTCTTATTTTTATCTGCCAGTTGTGTTTGATCCCAGCTCCACAGAGATTCTTACAAACCTCTTATACTAGTTACACCATGTTGCAGTCACTATTGGTTTTCTAACCTCTGTTTTGAGTGTTTGCATGTGATGCAATTGAATCCCACTGCATTATGTAGCAAGAATTTATTTTGCCTGCAAACTTAAACTTTGCTTGTTTGTTATGGGAGTACCCCAAAAGAAAAGTCTACACTGAAGCAGAGAGAAAACCCTGCAAAATGTTCTGCACTGTTGGCTTTGGTGGGCAGCAGACACAGAAAAGGCATGTGGTATACGGGTAGGGTGTAGCTCCTGGAGAAAGGCACTTTCTTGACTTTGGAAAGCAGCTGCTCCTACTGTTTGTTGTAGGTTAGAGGAGGTGTCTGCTCCCTGTGAGAGGTACTTAAGACAGTGGCCAATCTCAGAAAAGCCTCCTGCATCCCTGCAATGACATCAGTTTCTGCAGAGTTCATGCACTGCCTGCAATTTCCATATGGGACTGTTAACAGAAATTGCCCTGAACAGGATTTTTCAAGATGGGTAAAAGGAAGGGTCTAGCCACACAACAGGTTAGTTTGAACATTGCTAATCATTCTTAGAGGCCAAATGTCAGGAAATATATGAATTTATTTTCAGTGGGATTTCTCTGCTTCCATGCTGCTTTGCCACAGAAAGTCTAGCTCAGAAATCCAAAAGGACGTGCATCTAATGCATGCTTCAGTCATGTTAAGCTGAATATTTGTGCAGCATTGCAAGCTGTGCTGCAGCCTGGATAGGGAAGACCTGGGAAAGCACATATTCAGTTCTTGCCTCACGTAGCAACTGGCTTGTGAACCTCCACAGACTTAAATCCATCGGTGATCAGAGGTGGTGGCTTGGCACAGTCCAGAGCGTGTTCTCTTGGTCTTTCTGAGAGTGGCAGGACAGATAAGCAGAGTGGGAGTGGCAGTGTTCCCAACCTCTCTGAACACAGAGTAGATGTGAAACCCAGGGGATTGGGGAACGCTGTATGTGTGTTAAAATCTCTGAAGCAAGGTGAATGAGCCTGGCAATCTGTAGGGGACATGGGAAGCAGATGCATTTCCATTACACTGACACATATGCCTGTCCAGTCACATTATCTGACCAGTTTTGATGTATCGGTCTTGCTGAACCTGTTGGTGGCAAGTTTTAGTGCTGGTCCCATTCATTACTAAGGTAGATTATTAGAATCTCTGCTATTACAAGATAATTCTGACACTTTCTTAACATCTGCAGAACTTGCTTCAGCTTTGGGAACTGAAACGGGGATTTTATGTGCCGCAGTCCCATGAGCTTGTGCTTTGTCATTCCTAATTGCTTTCTCTGGCAACCCAGATAGCAAATGTAGCTGGGGGTTGAATTTCTAGACCTTTTTTTGTGTAACTTGTTTTCATAACTAGCCCTGTGTGTGTCCTCTCTTGGCTGCCAATTACCTGGAGCTGGGATATCATTTATTTATTTCTTCTTTTACCTTCTCTCTCAAAGTTGAAGACGATGGGCAGCTTCTCAGCCTACCTACTTGGTGGACTTTAGGTAACATCTCTGTAACAACTGAGTTTGATCTATAAATGTGCTTGGCTAAATGTCTTATCTGCAATACTTGTAATAGTTTAAAAGTCAATAAATACATTTTTAACAGTTGCTCTGTGAAAATGGAATGTATGCAGAACCTGCTGTTCTGTCTTGGTCTTAGGACAAATTTGCTCCAGCCAAACTGTTGAAAACAGTTTTATTTTTATTTTCTCCAAACAGTGTTTTCTCCCTCCCTCAGGCAATAAATAAAAAGTTAATTTCTAGAAAAAAAAAAAGGAACAAAACCATACATATGTACATCAGCCACACAGGCATCTTGTGTGTTGGACTGGACTGAAGGGAAGGACAGAGGTAGGGTGGGAAATAAGGCTCCAGGTGGGTTGAAGATGAGGCATTTTCAAGGCTTGGACCAAAAGCTGCAGAAATGTTGCACAGGTGAACAAGACTCAGCACAGGGAAAGGGCTGGTCATGAGGTGGGAGAAGCTTGAAAATGCTGGATGAATGACACCTCTGGGCCAGCCTGTCCTCCACCCTGCAGCTTCTCTCTTCCATTATAGCCCACCCATGTGCCATCCTGCTTCTTTTGGAAGAAGAGCAGCAGTAGGACCAGTGGAGAGGAAACTGAACAGAGTAATCAAAAGCAGCCCAGACTGCTGCCCCAAACCCTTCTTTCTCATCTTAAAGCCACAGGAGAATGGACCTCAGTTTTCTAGAAACTAGTGATCCACAGAGGCAAGAAAAGAGGCATTTCAAACTACATCTCTCCCTTCAAACCACTTCCCAACCACAGAGATTGCTCTCCCCCCCCGGAATAGGCTCAGCTGGTGACTTGGCAGGTGCCTGCCAGCTCCTGTCTCATCTCCCCAGCCACTGGCAGGGCTGAGGTTGAGTGCGGGCAGCCCTGTGTCACCACTCCTGCTTGCCCCAAGGCCCTGCCTGCAGCTCTGCTTGTCCAAGGTGTACCTGGCTCAGGTAAGCAGCACCCACCACACACACACAGGTCTCTCTGCAAGGGGGGAAGGCTGCTGCACAATAAAAACAGGGTATGCTCCCTTGTCAACCGAAATGAGCTGGGGGCAGAAACATGGGGAGAAGGGGAGGTGTAAAAAAACAAGACAGTAAAATAGGGATGGAAACATGTGAAGACCAGGCACTTGAGGAAACCCAGTATACTATTTTTTTCCTCCCCCAAAGAGCCTGGACAATGTCAAGGTTTGTGGCTTTTACAACTTCGTGCTTTCAAAACATAACAATAAAAAGCAAACAAACCAAGATGAGGTAAGAAATTTCTCTACGAAAAAGATGGCGAGTCCAGGGTGAATGGCAGTGTCCGGCACTATTGCTTAACATCACAGGGCTCCACGCCCCCTGCACGCCTGGCACTGCCTGGCACTACCTGCCCAGCTGGCCTCGGCCCTGAGCTAACAGCTGGGTGACGTGGTGATGGGGCTGTGCAGGTAGGGGAGGCTGCTGGGGGTGGCATGGACACCAACAGACACTGGGAAGCTGAAGACAAACTGCGAGGTGGGGGTGGAGGTGGCCTTGCCCCGCTCCCGCAGCGTCCCCGAGGGGCTGACGGCCTCCACTGTGTATGAAGTGGCCAACACCTGCGACTCAAACTGCAGCAGCTGCCCCATGAAGCTGAAGTTGGGGGAGATGATGCTCCGGCGCTGCTTGACAAACTCGAAGGCCTCCTCTAGCTTGACACGCTTCTTCATCATCAGGTACGCCAAGCAGATGGTGGCTGAGCGGGAGATGCCAGCCTGGCAGTGCACCAGGACCCGGCCACAGCACTCCTTCACCGAGTCTGGAGGGCAACAGGGGCGAGACATGAGACCCACACCCTGCCACCACAACCCTCACCAAACCTGCAGGTGGTGGGTGACCTCCCTCCCACCGGTGCCACCGAGGGACACGACATCCCTGCACAGGCACTCACCAATGTACTCAATTGCCTCCATGAACCAGGAGCTGATGTCAGCTTTGTGGTTATCCTCCACAGGGATACACTTGTACTGGTAGTGCCCCTCGAAGTGGTTGGGGCAGTCTGAGGAGACGTTCAGCAGGGCTGTGATGCCCAGTGCATCAAGCATGTCCCGCCGGGCCGCGTGGTACGCGCTGCCAAGGTAGAGGAAGGGAAGGATCTCCACGGGCCCACCCTGTGACAGAGAAAAACAACAGGTTGACCAGGGGACAGTGGCAGGCAGGACACACATCCAGATGGCTTGGAAACATCAAGCTGTGCAGTAACCTGGCACCTGATCCAGGGCCCTCAGAAGAAAGAGCAAAGGCTACATTCCTGAGGTGCTGTTTCGACCCTTCCTCTCCCTGTCTTTGTCCTGTTCAGAAACAGGCAGGTGTGGGTTAACAGGATTTGGGCTTGTCCACTCCCTGGGGCACACAAACACCCTAGGATTAAGGAGGACCACCATGCTTTCCCATGAGACAAAAGGAAGCAGGGCTCTGGCTCTGCAAGCCTTAGCTGAGGGAGAGCAGAGAGACTGAGAGAGTTGGAGCAGCTTGCAATGCTGGAAGGGCAGTCAAGATAGCTAAGCACTGGGCTTTTAGACATACCTGGTCATGGAAGGGGGTCCCACAGGAGCTGCAGCCCAAATCCAGGGGCTCAGCGCTGGTGGGGGGTGACACATTGCTCAGGGACTTGGTTTTTGCACAGAACTCAGGGTACTCCGAGGAGAAGCGCTCATAGCCCCCTGCAAGAAGAGAGGCACAGAGTGTTATCCCAGACCGCATTCACAGGATTCAGAACGGCATAGCCGGAGATGCCCTTGGCCACTAGATGATGCTACAGCGATGGGGAGTGGCCTTCTGCCCCAGGAGAAGCAGTCAGGCTCTCAGCAGCAAGGGGGGAACCCCTGCGGCCCCACCATTCCCTTGGAGCAAGAGCACCAAGAGCAATGATCTTGGCCACCCAAAGTCTCTGTCCAGGGTTTGGTCCCCTGCATACTGCCAGCCAAAACCCCAGGCTGAGGCCAAGGTTGCTCTCTGAGACAATGAAGAGAGGATTTATTTCCAGCACACTCAGACTTAAATGAGAAAAGCTGCTCTGAGGCCAGAGACTGTTCAGTTCTCATCTTCCCTTGACACATCATTTTGTCACAAAAGACAGGCAGGTCTTTTGTGACAAAATGACCCTTGACCCTCCAGCTCAGAGGGTCCAGCTTGACCCTCCAGCTCAGAGCTCCCAAAACAACAGATCAGGAAAGGCCTGGCTCTGGCCAGGTACAGCCAAGCTGACCCCACAGCCCAGCTGCCCTCAGAGAGAGGTGTCTGCTGCTTCCCAAGGACACGGGCAAGCTGAACATGGAGCAGCTTGTTCCTCTGACCTACTGCCAGGGGGATAAGCACAGGGGAGGTCAGGGCTTCATCATGGCAGGCAAAACAAGAGCAAACCCCACTGAGTTCCCAGGACAGGGAAACTGCAGTGTTGGCTTGCCAATAAACACTTCTGGTGAGATTTTCTTCCTCTCGTTCAAATCAAATCAACAATCCTGACATCCTTGTATGGTCTGACTTTAAGTCTCAAAATCAATGAAAATCAAGTATTTTACTATCACCACAGGACTCCAGCTAGATCAAGCCCTGACTCCCAGGATGGTCCCTGAAGACTCAAAGCAACTGCAGGACCTATGCCTGGAGATTTTAGCTTGCCAGAGCATACAGCAGGACACATCTTTCTTATCCAGCCTTAGCTCTAAGACTGCCCTGAACAAGGCTGGATATTCAAAACAATGGATGCAAGCATCCCGTTTGGATGCAAGCAGCCCAGGAATCCCTAGGCAGCTAGAGCCCGATAGTGCCAGCATCCCAGTGTTCTTTGTGCTTTCCTCCCCCTACAAAAGGAAGGGCTCTAGTACCTTAAAGCAGAACCGTGCAGATTTTTCACTGCATTTGCATTATCCCTCCTACGCAGCCAGGACAGTTTGCAGAGGCTCCATTTCCCTGGCCTGACTTCCCTTTGCAGTCCTACTGCTTCGATTTGAAAGAGTCAAAACAAAATAAGAAAAAAAAGAGTCTTGATTGAATCTTCCCAAAACGAAGAGCTGTTAGACAGCTTCCAGGGATCTGGTCCTAAATTCCCTGCATCTACTACATCGCATTCCAGTGGTCATCGCACCAGGAGAGGGAAAAGCTGCCCAGGGTAATGGGCAGAAACATCTTGGAAAGAATGATTCTTGGAAAGAAAAAGAGACCTTTTCAAACATTTCTCTTCAATCAATCTCATCAGATACATTGATCCAGCAGCTCCTGGCTGTTCATGCCGGCCCTGCCCGGTGCAGGAGCCAGGCAGAGCAGATGCCCATGGCCAAGTAACACCCAGCCAGGCTGCTTCACAGGGAACCTGGCAGCAGCCTGACCCGCACAAAACACATCTGGATCTTCATCGTGACCTGCACCCAACAAACGTGCACTTGGGCATGCACAGCTCTGGGTTAGTGTAGGTCTCATGGAATCAGAGCAAGATCATTTTAGTAGCTCTGTGGTACACAGGAAAACTGTAGTGCTGAGACTGAGTCTCTCAGAGCCCATTCCTTAAACGGGCTCCCATTCCAACCAACCTCCCACGAGAACCACAGAGGCACCAGAAGCTCTCAGCTGACAAAGGCCACCCTTGAAGCACAGCAGCATTTCCTGCCACATGCGTGGCTCCAGCAACACGCTGGCTTCATGGTGAAGGAGCCTGCTCCTGAGCGAGCCCTTGCTGTGCAGGCACTCCCGCAGCAGCACATCGTATCACATCCTTGGAACAGCTCCTGCTGCTTTTACTGTATCTAGTACAACTGAAGTGCTAGTTCCTCCATCTATCAAGCCTCTTAATGGATTTGCTACTCTGCATACACATCCTCACCCCTGCTGTAAGCAAGCCAAGGAATAAATTGACTCTCAGGCTGTAAACAAAAAAGAAAAAGCCCCACAGAGCTCATCCAGGCACCCCAGCTGAGCATCCCCCGCCCCTAAATCATCTCACGGCAATTCTCAGGACCAGCATCTCCAAATGTGCGCGGCTTCTCATTTAACACGCGGCAGAGGGGGGAAGCCCTGAACCCTGCTGTAGTCGCAAAAGGAGCACAGAGGCATCCCCGGGTTTTCTGCCCGCTGCAAGGAGACATCGCCGTGACAGCAGGCATTGGACCCTGCACAAACACCTTCTCTGCACCGTGGCGCTGGGGATGAACTCAAACAACGCGCGGGGGGGGGCATTTCCCCCCACACCCTCAGGTCTCGGGCAGGGCCACGAGCCGGCTCAGACCGCCCGGGCATCCACGCTCGGGGCTGACGGCCGCGCTGCGACCGCTCCGGGACCCCAGCCCCGGGGCAGCGCGGCCGCGGTGCGTGCGGCCCCCCAGCCCTCCCGCCGGCTCCCAACTTCTGCGGGACGGCCGGGGCGCGCTCAGCCCGGACCCCCGCTCCCGGGCGGGGGCGGCTGTCCGCGGCCAGTTCCCCCCCGTCATTCCCGGTGTCCCCGCCGGCGGTACCTGCCAGGAGGCGGATGTCGGCGCGCGCCGTGTCGCGACGGAGCGCGCGCACCACGAGCGCCACGGTGCTGTCCTCGCGCAGGGCCTCCGCGCGCGGGCTGCGCTCGTCGTACACCACGACGGCGGCGTAGAGCCCGGCCCGCAGCCGCGCCCGCACCTCGCCCTCGGCCGGCAGGATCTGCTCCAGGCTCACGGCGCCCTTGGCCCGCCGCCGCACGATCGTGTTGCAGCGCACGTTGANGCGCGGTGTCCCCCCCCCGCCCGGACCCCTCCGGGTCACGCACGCGTGTGCGCGCGCCGCTGGGCACACGCGAACATGCTGCGGGGCACGCGCCCGTCTACACAGGCACACAGACACACACAGAGACACACTCGGGCACACACAGGCACACACAGACACACACAGACACACTGAGGCACACACAGGCACACACAGGCACACAGACACACAGAGACACACTCAGGCACACTCAGGCACACAGACACACTCAGGCACACACAGGCACACTCAGGCACACAGACACACTCAGGCACACACAGGCACACACAGACACACTCAGGCACACACAGACACACTGACACACTCAGGCACACGCACACAGGCCGGGCACATCCCGCTGCGCACATTCCTCTTCCTTTGTCCCCCCGCTAATGTTTCGCTTGGACTGCTTGCCGCGGCGCGGGGCACTAAGCAGGGCCCGCTGTCTCTGCAGGGTCCCTCTGGGTCCCTCTGACTACGTATCTTTCACGGCCACGCTTCCCCTGTAGAAAACGGCATCTCATTAGCTGCGGAGCCCTAAAAACGCTACAGCACCGGGCCCGTGATGCGACTCTGTGGAGGGGGCTCTTCGATTTAATTCCTCACATTTTCTCTACTCTATTTTCGGCTAAAAGCCTAAAGAGTAAATGCACAGCCCTGAAGTGTCCCAGGAGGGTGTCCCCATAACCGCCACCCAAACACCGAGCAATCCTTTCACCCCAAAGTCCCCTTTTGGACTGCTTTCAAACAGAAGCAGTGTCGCAAACCACAATGCCAGCAGCCGTGCTCAAGGCATTTCCTGCAAACACCTGCCGGCCTGTCCCAGGTGAGTCTGCTTCAGAGACCTGAAGGTGTTCAGCTATCCCGATGTGGACCTGGGTGTGGTGGGTATAAGGTCAGGGGCCCAATGGTTATTCAAGCCCATCTGCCCCGTCACTGCTTTTCACAGAGGGCAGCACTTGGAGAGGCAGCTTGACTCCCCCTGCCCTGCGTGCCCGGTCGCTGTTTACCCGGGCAAGGCAGGGTGACACCTTGCTGTGTGCCTGCCTGGCAGGAATCCAGCCTACCACGCACGGTCAGGACCTACAGCCGGTGACACTCCTGGATCCCGCTGCTGCCTCTCCCTTACACTCTGCTCCCTGACCCCTGCTGCGTTCTCCCCTCGGCCTGAGTCAGCCTGATCTTTGCACCTGTGGCTTTTGTGTGCCGTGCCAACCTTTGGCCAGCCAAGGGGAATCAGATGAGCTGTGGGGGAAACACAGCTGCCATTTGTGTAATACACCCCACTCTAGGAATGCATTAGAGCCTGTTGCCTCATACAACAGAGGTAGAAGGCTAATTGTCTCCCATTCCAACCTGCATCAAACACAAGAATAGCAAAACCCTATTTCTGCTGAAGTAAAGCGACCCTGGGTGGCCAGTGACATACCAGAGAAGTTCTTTCTTCCTTTAGAAAAAGCTGTCAGAGACAAAAAACTCAAACTGAGAATCTGATTACAAACTAATGGAAAATTGCGCTCTCATACCAACAATACTTGAACTCAAGCTGGATCATCAAAACATCTTTAAAAGTTTTGGGCAAGGCCTGATGCCAAAGTATGTTGTTTTCTTTGTTCCTCTTGGGCAGATATTGGCCACCACCACAGGATGAGCTGGCCTGGTGTCTCCAATGCCTTCTGCACGATTCAATCCAGCTTTTACACTAAAATTGGATAACCAAGGGCACAAAGTGTATGTCCTTGGAGGCAGGGCTATCATCCTAATTTTTCCCTCTCTCATCCAGCATGTGACTGGGACAAACTGATCTGAGGTGGGAGGGGAGGGCGATATTGTCATGGGTGCAGGAAGAGGCATTTGGACTGATGTCCCTGGATGTTTGCAAGAGCACTGAGGGAGGACATTATTTCAGGGTGGAGTGTGGAAGGATGTGTGTGCATCTGGTGGAAATTTTCAAGTATTTCCATGTGCCTGAACCCTTTCCCCACTCTTCATCCCTTCCTGCTGCCTCTCTAGATGTGGCAGGTTCTTGGCTCTTTCTTCCTGGAAAATAAACTGCACCCAGCCAGGCTGTTGGGAATCCCACTGTGCACTGGGCATTGTCACAGCTCTGCTCCTGGCTGGTCACATTTGGAGCTGGTGCTGTGCTGGGGCTGGAGGCTCACAGACGTGTGGAGAAATTGAACCCAAAGGCGAGAGTGCCCAAAGTGAACCAAGTCAAGGCCAGGGTACACAACGAGAAGAGGAATCTCTCTCACTGCAGTTAGCTCAAGAGGAAATCTAATTAACTTTATTTATAGAGGTATTAAGATGAGAGTCACCAAAAATGCTTGCAAGGCAGAAGCCACAAGTCAAAAGAAGCAGCACAGTTATGTGGGGTGGAGGGGCAGAGCGTATGGAAAGGACTGGAGAAAGGGGATGGGGATTGGAGAAGACCACACGGCTCCATGCCTGACTTTGTAAACCCAGAGAAGTGTGAAAGCTAATATTCCTGTCAAACAGCATCCATATGATGCAAACTGAAATACATCCCACTGGAAAACAAACAACCAAAAGAAAAGAGAGAGAGAAAGCAAGAGACATTCATTTCCTTTGCAGCAGAGTCAAGGAATAATCTTTTATAGGGCCCTGGCCAGAAAAGGCAATTGTTGAAAGAGACTGAAGGGAAATGAATTGTCAAAGGAAGCACATATTTGGATGATTAAATGTCAATATGTACCTTGAATTAAGAAGGAGGAATTTACACCTCATCTCACTGTGGCAGTGAAAACCAAATTAGAGTCACACTGTAAATTTGCCAGCCAATAAATACCAATTTGTTGGGCTACCTAAAGGATTTTTCTGCCCAGAGAAATGCTGAAGCATAAGTTCCCCTGGGTGGGCAATAGCTGCTGTGGGCAGCTCGAAGTTGCTGAGCTCTGTGAGCCCTCTGGGCTCCTCCAGGCTTTCCTGGCTCTGCTCCCCTGGCTCCTGGCCCCAGTGTGCACTCACGGAGTCCTGATGTGCTGTGTCACGCTGCAGGTCTCAGCTACCTGACAGATGTGCCTGCCTCTGTGCCACTGGGCAGGAATACTGGCCAGGACTTTGTTATGCTGGAGTTTTCCCAAGAGCTCGACTCCCTCCATCCTCCTGGTCAGCCAGTGCAGCTGTGGATGGACACAGCACAGAGGTACATCCTCACTACTCTTGGCACGTGACAGAAGTTGCAGAGTAAAGATGCTGCCACCTTTCCCTGGCTGCTCCCAGCGGCTGCCCAAAGGGTTGAGTGGTTTGCCCTGGCATGTGCAGGAAGCCTTTGGCAGAAATGAAAGGCAGAACCAAGGTCTAAGCAACTTGCAAGTCTGCATTTACCGACAAAACCCGTCCCTCCCGGAGTGCCACAGGGGCATGGTTCCTTTCTGTCCTCTTGCAGCACCTTACGGTTCTCCTTTCATGCAAGCTCCCTTCCTCACAGCTTTCCAGGCTGGGGAATGCACCCTCCTGTCCACAAAGGGAAGTGCAGCAGTGAAAGAGTTAAAAGATTCATGTTAATAAATTCAGGCTGTCTTTTCCTCTAGGGCATATTTACATATTAATGGATGGGAATTGTAATGAACCTGTCTAGGGAGGCTAAAGGGGAAATTATGCAAGGTTGGCTGAGAAGGTGGAGGAGGGGAAAATGTTCATTTTCAGTGCTTTCCAACCCCTCAGCTGCAAAAGCATGTGACCAGCCTAGGCTCCAGGGCAGTGCCTTGCCTAGCATGGGACAGCCCCGGAGTGAACGCAGAACCAGAGGGAAGGTAGCTGTTCAGAGGGAAGGTAGCTGTTCAGACCCACCTGCATCCCTCCTGCACTGCCTTCTCATAGCTAAGCTTCACACTGTCCCAGATGTTATTTTAAGCCCAGGGTCACAGCAGCATATTTCAGCAAGTGTGTCCCAAATCATCACCCCATCCTCCAAGGGATCCAGAGAAAATGCAGCTCTTGGTGGGCAGTCACAAGAGCAGCTCATCCGCAACTAGTTTCCAGCAGACAGTCTCTCAGGGATTTTCAACACTGTGTGTGCTTGGAGCAAGAGACAAGGGAGCCAAGGAAGGGGATTTGTCCCAGGCTGGGCTGAAGTGCTTCCCTATCCCATCCTTCACACCAGGCTGTTTGAACCCTGCCGCAATCCTTATTGCCTCAAGCCCCAAAGCTCTCTGCAGGCCAGCCCAAAAGCCTTTGACAGCATGTGAAAAATGCCAGGAGCTTCACCAGGTCTGCTTTCTTTGCTTGCTGCTGAGGCCTCAGTGTGTAATCTGCACTCCAAGCCTACAGATTTTATCTCAAGAAGAACAAATAATCTGTTGCTTTTGCCCTGCAATATCAGATAGAGCTATAAATCACTAGATAGGAGACTAATTACTGGGCCTCTGATCTGATTTAGATTGGAAGATGGAAAAAGCAGCCTATATTCCTGAAAGCAAAGGAGCACTTCTTCAGAACAGCGATGGGTGCTCCATGTACCTCAATAGCTACAAATGATTTATGCCCATGCAAATGAGACCAGGGCAGGACCCACTCAAATTAGCAGGATACAAAGTGGCCTGCAGATTTTCTGCTGCAGGTTTGGTTTCTCCCCCCACTCTCTCTCAACTCCCTGCTTTTGCCACTGCTTCATCTCTGCTTGTAAAAGTCAGTGTGCAGCTCCAGTTACTCTGGGTGAGAAATGTGAGGTCTGATCCAGCATGGTCAGTGAATGGGAGCAAGATTTTAAGAAGATCACCGGCTTCTGCTAGGGGAGGGTTGTTCTGCAACAGACCTAAACGCTACCTGCAGAAACAGGGAGCCTTCCAAAATCCTCTCCTGTTTCTTTTTGACCCACCTATTTTTGGTGGGAAGTGTGAGAGGACACCAACTGCAGGGTTTGGAGGTTCACTGCTGGTGGGACTCCTGAGGACTGGATGGTAGATAAGGGCACACAGAACTGATGCATCCATCTCTCCTGCTCTGAAGGACTTAGGAGCCCAGTGTTCCCACACTGGTGTGGCAGACTTGCCCCTCAATATCACCCCTAGATAGCACCAGGACCCAGAGATCAGCCCTGATTTGGGTCCCGGCAGGTCCAGAGGCAGCCTGGCTGTCCCCTGGGCACATGGTTCAGACTGGGTGGGGGTTGGTTGGATGCAGGGTGATTGCTGAATGTTTCTGCAGCCTTGGTGCACCAGGGTAGCCCACACTGGGAAGCTTCTTCCTGACATAAGAATCTGCATTGGCTATGCTTAACATTTTGTCATTTTTTTTATACAAATGGGGTGCTGTGCCTGCTGTCAGATCCCATCAGCATCCTCTGCCCATCCCCTTCCATCTCCTGCCTTCCACAAAAACCCTGAAGCTTTCCCCATTCCAGGTGTCAGGACACACGTGGTCTGTGGTCATGTTATTACAATGAAGGATTATAAAGCAGATGTATGTGAGGTGGAAAAAACAGGCACATGGGTCCCTTAATCCCAGAATTTTAAGTGCCATGGGGATTAGTTTTATATCTTTGGCTGCAGGATTTGGGGATGCAGCAGAGCCAGAGAAGTAAATCTGTGAAAGCAAGTTGATCCCCTCTTCTCAGTTTGCTGTAAGACAAATGCAGTGTAAGGGATCTGCTTTGAGAACTAGATTGAAGGTGGTAAGGGATGTGGCATTTTAACCTTTAACATAGCCTGTGACATTTTACCTTTAACATACATTATATCCCCCATGGCTGTGAAGCCAGGGATCACTCCTGAAAAGTCTCCAGCCCTGGTGCAGTATTTAATCATGGGCATAGACATCCTAGCATCTGCTTTCTTTGGGGACACCACTGTTTGCAAGTTGAAAGAGAAATGCCTCGCTTGAATTTCCCAGTGTTTGGTTAAGCATCCGGCCTCAGTGATAGGATTGAAGCTGAGCTTTGAATGACGATTTTTGCTAGGAAGAAAGGGCTGGGGAAGAGACATTTTTCCCTTGGGCTTAAGATCATAAATAAGGCAGTGTTATGTAAGTGTGACTATAACCTATTTATACATAGTGTCAGACTCATACACTCAGGCTATGAATGACAAATCTCCCACTAATTTTTATGAATGTAGCAGTGGTACCTGCATGGGTTTTCAAACAGCAGTGGAAATGCAGGTTGTTCTGTGCCAGCAGTAACTGGGACACCCCTCCAAGTTACACTGAGGGGGGGGCAACTTGTGTCTGGCACTTCTTCTTTTACAGACACAGAGGGTGCAGTTGGCTTCAGGCAGCTCCCTTGTATCCATTCCTGATCCCAAGGCCCAAGTAGCAGGCACCAGGGGAATGGAAAGCTGCCGCTTTCCCTGGGACAAACCCGGTCTCTTGTCTCTCAAGCAGTGGGCTGGGAGGGAGCTGGGTCCCTCAGAGGCTCTTTCAACAGGATTGTGCCCTCTTGTGAGGCGTGGAGATGCTGAGGGTTCACTCAGGTGGCAGGACATGGGAACCAAAAGTGTCATCTGGCAAGGTCAAACCCACTTAAGGAGCAGCAGCTCGCATGAGCTGTTAACCATGGAAACACCTTGCTGCAGGCCCTGTGCATGCTCTGAGTTTACAGGGTGTCAAAAGAAAAAGGATAAATTCCTGGAAGCAATTTAGGACATGGGTGGTTGCTAAACACATGGAGATTGCTGAGCTGGAACTGTTCAGAGGCTAGAAGTGTAGCTGAACTCCTTCTGGCACACACTTGTGCTGTTTCTGTGTATCTGTGCCTCATACTGCTGTTGCTCAGTGTAACGTGGCTGAGCAGAGGTGTTAGAACCAAAGTGGCCTCACATAGGCCAATGCAGCCTTAGCTCTGTGTGTCTAACTTGGCTGGCATGGCCTGATGCCTGCCTGGGACCAAGGCAAAGCCAACTGTATATAAAAAAATCAAAGGAAGATTTGTACCCAGAAATTACTCCTGAGGCACAGAGAGTCAATCATCATAATTGTGACAAGACAAAACCCCAAATCAGCTTCAAGTTGAAAGGCAGGCATTTTCCTTCTCCATTGCCTCCCAGTCTGGGCTCTGCCTTAGGCGCTGTCTCAGCACAGCAAACCATCACACATCCCTCTCATGGCACCACCAGCCATGGACCCCAGAGACCTGAGCATCACAGCCATCCACAGGAGGTTGTGGCAAGAGGAGAAAGTCTGAAATCCCTCTGGGGCTTCTTCGTGCCTCCAGTTAATCTCCCTTCTCTGCTCCACAGATGATCTCAGCTCCCGCTGCGACCTGATCACACAAATCTGGCAGGGACACGTGGCCCTGGCTTGTCATGTCCTGCTGTCCCCTGCTGGAGATGAGGCAGCCATAGGGTCAAGTGTGGATGGCCCAGGGGGTCAGAAGTGACCACAGCTGCCGTGAGTTTTTCCTAGACACCCCCAGCAGAGCCCTGTGACTGATTCACCTCCTGTCTTGGTGCATCAGGCATTGACTCACACCCAAAAATACGTCAGATGATTGTGTCCGTGAAGGTCTTCATGGACTTTGCCCCAGGCGTCCCCACTGAACTTTAAAGGCAGGCCTTCTTTGGGAGGTGGAACAGATGGGAGACCTTTCCTGGCGATGCTCTGTGCCTCCGGAGGAACGTGAAATGAGGCCAGACCACTGTCCCAGCCTCCTTCAATTCGCTTCTCAGTGGTTTCCTGTGCCAGTGTGAGGTCTCTCTTGCTTAAAAAAAAAAAGACATTATCTGAGAAAAGCCTGATCCTGCTGCCTTTGCCTTGGTAGTTCCATCAGGGGCAGAGGGAAGGAGCAGAGACCTCAGGCTGCTGCCAAACATATGCTCCCAGGGCTGAAATCAACTTCTGCAGCAGTTGGCATGCTGACAGATAGGCACATGCCACAGCCTCGCTGGCAAGAGTTTATGCCCTTGAAAATTTCTCCCAGAAGCTCACTTTTTCTGCACTCTGCTTTGCCCAATGTGTTCAGTAAAGGGAAAAGAAAACCCCAGCAGAATAGGAAACACTCTGACAGACTACTTGCCAGCCAGAACTCACCACTGACCTGATGACTCTCTGAGCAGCCCTTTCAAAGGGCTTAGGCCCAGGAGTGTTGTCAAGCACCAGCAGCGGAAATACAGAAAAAAACCAGTAAAGACTGTAAGCAGGACAACAGCAGGAACAGCAAAACCAGTAAAACTATGTGCTCAGTAGTAGATGTCCCATCCAGTCCAATAACATGGAGAGCACTCAAAGGATGTTCATACTCCAGCCTTAATAAAGAGATGTAAAAAGTCCAGCTGGATCAATGACCTGGCTGCAAGGGCAGCTGACCTGCTTCAGGCAATTTGGAAACAGCATGAACCTGGGCAAGTGAGCCAGTGCTTCCCAGGCGACTCTTCCCATCCTGTGCAATGTGCCTGGGGGACTTCCTGAGCCAGCGCTGGGATCTGTGCCCCTAATAACCCCTAATAGGTATTTCCTCCGTGAATAGGCCTGGGCGCTTTTTGAACTCATGCAAATGTTCGGCATCCACAGCATCCTGCAGTGAGGAGTTCCACTGCTTCATTATGCCAGAGCCATTTCCTTGGGCTTGCTTTGAACCTGCCACCCCCTTGTTTCACTGCTCCTCTCCATTTCTGTCCTGGAAGAGAGGGTCGTCTCAAACCCATCTCCTCTCAGCTATAGGAGCAGAAGAAATGGCATCTTGCCACCCTATTTGGGGACATAACTGTATTGCACTGAATTACCTAATAAGATCAAAGCATAATTCTGCCCAACAGATTGAAAAATATTGCTCTTTTTGCAGGGCAAGTCGCTTTGTCACATGAAGAATGCATTGATCTGTTTCAACTCAGCATTTGTAGACTGCTCTTCTCCATCAAGACTTGCCACATAATTGTGTCAGGAGATCATCTTTGAGGCTGACAGTGTAGAGCACCACGCTCTTCTCAGGGGATGAAAACTATTTATGCCGTGAGGGCTCCCCAGGTTGCTGGTTATTCAAGCTCTGTCATTCTGGGCTCTGAGCTCCAGCTCACTGAGCTCATGGAGTGTAACATGACTAGCAGAGAGGAAGTTGTGTTTTTGTAGGGTGTGGCATGACATGGGAGCCCATGCACATTTGTGCTGGTTTGTGCTGCCAGTACCTCTCACCAGTGGCGGATAATAAAGGGAGACGTGGTCCAACAAGCCCCTCTGAAGGCAAAGATGAATGAAAGGATTGGCTCTAGCAAGCTTTGCATAGGAGGCAAAATAAAAGTGTGTGACAAGTCACGAACATACACAAATGGGTATGTCAGGTCTGGGGGTTGTTCTCACCTGTTTTCAGCATCACTGCTGAGAGCCTTCAATACACAGCTCCAGAGACAAGGCCATCTGTTTTGCCACGACAGCTGGCAGCTAGCAGAGGCCACTGTGAATAATCTGCCTCCTCTGGAGTCAAACTTGCTAAGAAAAGCAATTTCAGCCATGTCAGATGAAAGCCACCTGCTGCCCCAGCCAAAGGCATGGCAAGTGTGGACACCATGGCACCAGGTTCTCCCAGCTTCCCACCGCATCCCTCTTGTGCTGCAAGGCAGCAGGATTCTGGAACAGAGGAGGTTCCCAGCAACATCTCTTTTCACCCTTGCATTTTAGCAGGGAGAAGCTACAGTAGAGCTGTTTGCCCTGGGTGAACCTTGCCTGTTTCTTTGGGGTTTTAAAATTTTTCTTTTAAAAAATGAAGGGTTTTCCTGTCTCTCTCTCTCTTCCAGAATCCCTGGTGTGAGCATTGCTCAGTGGCTGAGAGAGTATGGTGAGTAATGGTAATGGGCATGAGGAAAGACTGACATAGGAAATGAAGTGTGGAGAAGGAAGGGGTGCAGACAGTGCAGCTCCACAGGCTCTCCAAAGGGCAGAGCAATGGTGACAAAGTGCACGAAAGGGGAAGCAAAAGAAAAAATGGGGAACTGCCAGCCCTTCACTGGGCATCCTCTGGGGAAGACATGCAAGACAAAGTCCCCAAAGTAAGTTATGCAGCAATGTGTGGCCAGCTGGTGGCTACGGCTGTCACAGCTGCCTGCTTCAGTACTGTGCCACCTCTGGAAGACTTCTAGGGAAACACTGACCTTGCTATACCACAAACCTGAAGCCCCCTTTGGCTGGTGTTAATCCCACATGCCTTGCTGCAAGGGGAGAGGGGTGGTCTGTAATCACAGGGACCCCTGGGGATGGCCCCCTCCTTCCCAATATTTGCTAGGCTTCCTCATGCAGAGAAAGGACCTGGCACCCCTTCTGGGACACACAGCTCCAGCTGCTGCCTTTGCAGCCTCCTACAATCTTCTGATCATCCTTGGGGCTCTCCTGAATAGAGGAACACCCAGCTGGTGGGCTTGGCCCAGGTCTGAATGCACTGTCTGGAGAAGCCTATCTGAACTATAATTTCAAATGTTGCCATAAAAAGATGGCCAGATGCTTTTTAAGAGAAGTAGCCTTGAGACTATCCCAATGGAAATAGGATTTTTTGTGAGGGAGGGACAGCGCCCATCACTGTCAGCACCAGTGATGCCACCAGGAAGCTTTGAAGATGGGAAACTGAGACAATTTTCCCAGAAGCAAGGACCTCAACAAGATTACCACCACATGAAGGGAACCTCATTAATCAGGAATAGTGCCTGGGGTCTCCTGCTGATGTAACTCCCGAGGTGCAATTGCAACCCATGCAGCCCCCTTGCACCATGTCTTGGTTTCTGTCCCACCCAAAGTCCTTCTGGGCTGACATATCATGTAAGCCAGAAGAGGAGAGGAAAATTTCCAACACTAGAGTTTTTGAGAGCTGTCCCTTATATTTGTTTGGCCTTGTAAAAACTCAGTTTTATCTGCAAGGAGAATTTCTGTAAATGTGGTCACAGAACTACCTTGCAGAAAAACTTTGAGGGCCACCATGGCATCTCTCCTGCAGACCTCCTGGGCCAAGGGAAAACCTGCCTGGCTTCCCTTCCCTGTATTTGGAGAGCAAATTAGCAGGGATATGATGTTACTTCCTTACATAAGGGCTGGCCTCCCTCTTTCTGTGTGCTTGGAAAAATCTGCAAAGATCTCAGGACAAAGCTGAGCTTTCTAATTCTCATCAAATCTGTTGTGATAATTTTCACCTTTTCCTCCCTGAGTTACACATGTCCCTATCAGCTTTGCTGCCCTGCCCTGTTGGTCAGGACATTTCTTATACCACTCATTCTTTTTTGCTGAACTTCCTTGATTGAGCCTGTTGGAAGAAAAACATCTGTGCCAAAGCATTAGGGACTGTAGAGAGCTTGGAAACACCAGAACCATGAGGGCAGAGCATCCTTCTCCCCAGCAAAGTGCAACCAGGGCATGCAGCAAGCACTGACACGCGCTTGGCCATTGTGCCGAGGTCTCATGGGGAAAGGGACTGGGATGAACGAGTAGTTTTAATTGTACACACAACATTTCGCCCCAGTCTTACCAACTTAGTGCTGTTTTGGGGCACACGCATGCTTAAGCATCGCTGGTGCCTGTTGCATGGGGAGCAAAGGCACACTTAGCTGGCATGGATTGGTTTTGCATTAGTCCATTTCCTTTTCCCTGACACAGGAGAAATTTGTCTTGCATTAGTTTTGTTTCCTACCCACTTGGAAAGGAAGAAGTGGGTGGTGGCCACATCCCCTTCCCTGAAGGCCATCCCTGGTGCAGGGGGCCCTGGGCTGGAGAGCGAGAGCAGAGGGGGCCCGATTCCTCATGGCATCCGCTCAAAGCATCTCAGACTCAGCTTTTAACCTGCCACCACACAGCCAAGGGTCAGCCCTGTCTGCCACACACCCTCTCCATCCTCATCTGACTGTCACAGCAGCACAGATTGCTCCTCACTGCCCAGCAATGCTGGCTGCAGACCTGCTCCCCCCACACAGCATCTCTTCCTTAGTATGAAATCCCTGGCAGGCAAAATGTCCTCTTTGTCCATTTCTCCCCCAGAAGCTATGCCATCCTGCATTGTTCATTGCTCAGTGGGAAGTTTTCTGGCGTGACTGCAGGCACCAGCAGGGAGATTGTGTAGCTGCTGTGGCTGCTGGCCATGAGACAAAAGTCCCAGCAGGGAAGGCTGGCCAGGCTCATGAATGACCGCTGCTTGCTCGATGTAATGAGCAAATATTGCTAACAAGCAGCTGTAATCTCCTGGCTTTGTGTGTACTCCCCCCTGCTGCTCCACACACAGAGGTGATGTCAGGGTGTCAGGGAAGACATGTCCCTCCTTGACACCCTGTGTGCTTCCTCCCCGGGATCACAGAGATGTTCTCTGGAACTACATCAGCCAGCAGTCCCTTTCCACCTTCCCTTGGCGCTGCAGCCTCTGGGCCAGCATCTGATGGATGCATCTATTTGTGCCCAGACACCCACCCACCCAGGCCAATTGAATGCCCCTCTCACTCAAGTGTGGGGTAGGGGTGAAGGGGGCAAACTTCTCAACTCAAACATTCAGCCTTGCTGGCGTATTTAGGCCACAGATGCTCCCTCTGAGGGACAGTGCTCTTTGGCATTAAGGGCTGACTACAGCATTATCATTTTGTTGACGGAAGAGATGTTAGGATTAGGGGCAGAGGAAAGAAAGGGATGGAAACGTGCTCCATTTCCTAGAGACGGCTGCTTTTTTCTCCTCCCAAATTGCCCAGCCAACCACAAGATGAGTCACTGGTCTCCCGCATTTCCACCTGACCCACTTTTGGCTTGTCAGGGCTGACTGCAGAGCTTTTGTTTCTGGAATGCACATATGCACAGACATGGAACTGTGATGCTTTGGGCTTCTCCTGTGTGAAATAACCCGGAAGCAGGGAAGCTTTTCAGCCCTGGGCTTCCCTTGAAGGCACAAAATTATGTCCATCCCAGGGCACCATCATCCAGGCTCCGTTAGGAAGGTCCTGGGGGCCTTGTCTGAGCTCTGCAGGGAGCTTTGATCCCAGCAGCTCCAAGCTGAGCCTGGGGGTCCAGCACTGTGAAGCCGTTATCCCATAGTTAGGTTTCCCTCTGGGAAAAGCTGAAAGGAATAAACAGCAGATGGGACAGCTTGTTCTGCTTGCCTGCTAATGGGTTTCAGAAGGCTGTTCCCGATTTTCATGCTCCTGTCTGTGAAAAGGTACTATGATGAGTCAGGACACTCACACAGCCCAAAATAAAAGCACCTCAGATGTGCTCAGGTAACTGTGCCCATCAGGTCGCTGTTTGCCTCCTCAGTGCTGTGCCTGGCATGAACCTCTTCTTTTCCAAAACCAGGAGCAGCACTGTGTCAAACCACAGTTGAATTGGAGAGATGAGAAACACAGATTAGTGGCAGAAAGCAGAAATGGCATTCCAGGCACAGGAACAGCCCTGGGCAGCAGTATAAATAGTCAGACGCTTGCTCCGTTTTGTGCATGGTGGTGTCATTTTTTTCCACCACCCAAGGGAAATTCCCAGGGGTGAAATGTCCATCCCAATTGTATTTTACATGTCCAACTCATTGTACTTCCTCAGCCTTCACATCTTGAAGGATGTTGCAGGGGACTTGCCTTGCAACCAGATCATGTCTTGCTTTCACCTCCCTTTGCTGGCCAAAGGGATGGCTTGTTCCTCTGTCCTGAACTCTATTTGTGTGCCTGTCTCCCTCTGGCTCCTGGTGCAGAACCTCTGTGGCTGCTTGAAATGGCCCCTGCCTGGCCTCTGGTAGCTGCAGCCAGTCCCTGGCTTACTTGCCTCTCACCATGCTTTGTTGCAGTGTTTTAGGATCCCAGATTCAGCTAAGAGTCTCAACACCTCTAGCCAATGGCTATGGCCCTCATGGCTCAGGTGCAGGGCAGCAAAAAGTCCAAGCCTACCCACAGGGCATGGTGGGATCTCAAGAAAAATCCACTAAGAGAGGCAGCGAAGGGGAAGGTTGTGCTTATTTGGCTCCTAAAGGTACAAGGAATCCTTCCACCTTAGGGCTGCAAAAGCCCCGTTTGACTCAGTACCTATCCTGCACATGGCAACATCCAGGTTATCCCAGACCCAATTCTAGCTCCACTTGTTCTGCATGGAGGACAGTTAGTGTTAGACTGAAAAACCTTCCTTAGCTAGCTGCCAACAGCTGAAGGAGGTCCATGCGCATGCACTGTCTGTTGTGTACCCCGAGGATGTTCACAGCCCCGCTACAGCAGGGCAGCCATAAAGTGGCACCTTCTTTTGGCTGTCCCCCACCCCTGGCAAACCCTGAGAGCAATGGAGCCAGAAAAAAAAAAATGCTGTTCCTGCCCACAGGCTGTAAAACGTGGGAGAAGGAGCCCACACTCCCAGCGAGCGGCTTCCCAGGCATCTGCCCACAGCAAGGGCTGAGGGCTGGGTGCTGATGAAATGGCCTGTTTATGTTTTCAGTGCACATGGCACTAATTACTGGTGTCTGTGCTCTAATCCATGCTCTGCGGGCAAGCCAGGAGGTGAGGCTGGGCACACCTGCCCGGTGTGTGGGACCCAGCCCTGGCAGGGTCCGGCAGGGTGGTGAGGTGCCCATGCTCTGCATGTGCAAGGCACCTGACCTCTGCCTGGGCCCTGGTCATGTCCACATCCCGTGCAGCAAAGCCATGCTGCCCAGCATGAAACCGTCCAGAGGCCACCCTGAAAGTCTCTCCAGGCCCTGTATCCCAGATGCTGGAAGGATTTGGGGTGCCAGGTGTTTGCCTGTGTTGGAAACGTGCTGATCAAGGCAGGGCTGTGGCTAAACCCGTGCCAGAGTTGGCTGCACCCTGGCTCCCATCCAAAGAGGTGGCTCCCTTGGCCAAGGTACACTCCTCCACAAATGCTTACAATATTTGGCACTGGCTAAGTCCCTGGCTCTCTGCGCCAAGATTTTGGGTGGTGTGACAGCTATTCGTTACACCCTAGAAAAGTGGGAGACTGCATTTGTTTGGAAACCGGGGGTTGTTTATTCAACTCTTCCCATGATCATCTCTGACAAATGAAAAGCTGTTTCATGAGGCTTTTTCTCCTTTTTCTTGTAATGGGAACTACAGCTTCTGACCTGACATTTCTCAAATGTCAGATTTCTTAACCTAGTACCTATGATAAACTGCAGCTACTTGCAGGCTCATAAACCAAAAAGAACCAGGTCCTTTTCATGCCTTTCCCTCTGCCCCCAAGATCAGCTTGTGTTAGAGTTTGATCGCATCCATTCTATTAAGTCTCCTTTCGCTTCAGAGCAGGGCACACAGACTGCTGACCAGGTTTCCTTCCCAGCCACAGCCTAACACCGTGCCCCATTGCTGATGTCCACATCTGGGCAACTCCTTCCCAGGTGACTTTCAAGGATAAAACCCACTCCTTGTCTCAGGATCTGAAAGTACATAGCAAAATGTTTGCAGGAGGTGCAGACATACCTAGGCTCACTAACATACAAGCCACTGCACTCAGCCAAGTCTGGGAGCATTAATGAATGCCTGGATTTATACTGGCACAGCAGAGCAAAATTTAGGCTTTGATTAAAAAAAGAAAGAAATAAAGGAAATCCCACATAAATATTTTAGGTTTCAAAGGAAGATGATGGCTTTTCAGCGAGAGAGAAATATAAAATTGTACTGAAAGTCAATTAAGCGAGCCAGTCGTATGCTTTTCTCCAGGCTTCAATTTGGGAATCACATCAATTCGCTAAATCTCCCTTTGGAAATGACTTTTAGCTCCACTGTTAAATAACATTACTGGAATTGCAATGAGAAGAAATCAGAGGAATTCACTGATATATGGACTTGACAGAAGAGAATGGGGTTCATCTGAAAATGTGGTCATAATTCTTCTCTTTGCATTATTTCCCCACTTCCTGCACTTCCCTGCTTCTCCGTTTGTACATTAGTAGTCCAGGCTGAAACCCTCAGCTCAGCTCAGCTGCCTTGATTGCAGCAGGAGTGGGGTGTCTCCACAGAGACAAGTCAAAGGGACACTCACAAGGGGGACTGAGCAAAATTTGGGCTGAAGTCAACTCCCAGGGCTCTCCTCAGTCCACAGGGCATATTTGTTGAATACCCAGCACTTCCTTAGCACAGCCCCCAGAACCTGAAGTGCACCCTGCCTGCCAGTGTCTCAGCTCACCCCACTCACCCCATCCCTGGGATGATGCCTGCAACACCCAGCTATTACTCATTTTTGGCAAGTAATTTAGCAGCCCCTGGTTGCTCGTAGTGCAGCGAACATCCTGTGAGTGCCAGAGGCGAGGGGGAGACCACAGGATGTGAAGAGCAGAGCTTATCAGAAATGCCCCCACAGGAAACACAGTGATGAATATAGAAACCTGATCAAACCGCAGCCGGAAATGGGCTGCTGAAGGCTCAGGGAGATGCTGAGCTCTCCTGTGACCTGCCAAATAGCTGTCTGCTTCCTTCCAACAAAATTAAAGGAGGGGTAATGTTATCTGAGGAGGAAAGTTGAATGCACATGGGAAGAAGGTGTCCAGCCCAGCAGAAATGCATGTGTGTGCTTTTGCAGGAGCCTGCTGAATTTTAACCTTCCCTCGTACACAAACCAACTGTGCTTCTTCACTAGCTGCTGGGTCAGGTCTCCAAAATGGGAGGCTACGAGAACACCTCCAGGGCTGGCCCCAGCCCCAAGGTGCTGCACCCACTCCCACCCATCTCCCACAGCCATGCAGCTGCCTGGGCTCCTCCACGTGCCTGGGGCAGGACCCACTCGTGTTTGGCTGGGATGTTTGGAGCTGGTTCTGCCCCACAGTGGGTGTCAGCTGGTGACCTTCCAAGGCCAGTGCCTCGACAGACTCTAACAGGTGCGTTGCTTATGGCTGAAACACAAAGAGTGGGACTGCCTGCAGGAATAAGCTTCAGCTGGCAGGCTGGAGGGCCCTGCTCCCATGCCCCTGCTCACCGAGTCTCTGCCTGACTCCACAAGTGGGATCTCCATCACAGCACCTTCAGTCCCAGCACTTGCCACTGAATCAACCCATCTCATTCGCCCTTAGATCCCTGGACTAGAAAGCAAAGGGGAAAGAGACATCCTGGCAATCTAAGCTCACAGGAGTCCATCATATGTCACTTAAAATGTCCCCCCTCCTTGGGGACAGTCTGTTGGTGTTGAAATTCATTTGTGTTAGCTATTTTAAGTGCTGGCCTCTTTCTCCAAAAAGCCCTGGAGCTGGAAAGCTTCTTGAGTTATCTCATGCACTGCTCCTCTCTGGCTCATGCCAGTTCCTAATACTTTCTGCCTCTGCAGTAAAACAAACAGGTTTTGCCTGCAGATCCCAACTTATCTGTGGCATGCCACACAAACAGGTTGGCATTCATCTTGCTTGCAGTGTTGTCTCCGCTTCAGCCATGGAGAGCCATGCTGTGAGCCCCCACACTTGTTCACCTGGGCCTAGTAATGAATCAGCTCGTAAGGGCAATGGTTAAATGGCACTCAGTACCATACACAGGCACATAATGGCACAATTAAATCTCCTGAATAGATGTCAAATGACTTCCTTAAGGTAGCTGCTAAGCTCAGGCAGTTCAGAGAGTATTTAATACCAGATGCTAATGGGGTACGCTCCAATATAAGGCTGGGTTAATTAAATAGTGCCATATCAATCAAGAACAAACACAGCCTAGTTGGCATTTCCAGTTTGTTGTTAATATGTGACCCCCAACAGGCCCAGGATTAATCAGTACAACCAATTATTCTGCCTCTGCCAGTGACACCAGTGATGACCAGGCCTCCTCGTGGCAGGCACAGACCAAACACAGGCTGCCTGGTCAGCAGGTGCTGCCTCTCTGCCCGAGAAAATCAGAGTGAGACCCTGCAGGGCTCACCCTCATTTCAGCCCGGTGGGGAGGACCTAGAGCATGCTTTGGAGACAGGCACTTTTGCAGTGGGGAGGGGCTGGAGGGAGCCTACTTCACCCAGAGGAGCAGCAGGGGAGGAGGGCGACCCAGGGAATGCAGCAGAGATGGGCGAAGTCTGTTCTGCCAGAGGATTTGAAGCCACGTGTCAGCAGGCCTTTCCACACGTTTGTTTCCCCATCTGTAATAAAATAAGTAAAATAGCACTTAGTTGCCTCACAGGGTGTGGGAGCTGTACTTAATTGATATGTGCAACCGATTTAAAGGTTCTGGGAACTGGGAACAGGGGAGCAGTAATGGGAGCTAAATGGTGCTCCTGCTCCTGCTGTGTCCTTGTGTACTGCACCCTTCAAAGGGTGAAGTGTCCCAAGTACCACTTCCCTTTAGCAGTAACCCCCACTTTGAAGCCAGGCAGAGACAACCTGCCCTGTCTTGTCTTGAAACACAAGATCTCTTTATAACCTTGAGACATTGATCATCAGCATGCCAGGGTCTGTCCTGACCCAGGGAGATAGGTGAGCTTCTTGAAGGCAGAAAAACACTGCAAGCTAAGTTGTATTTCAAAACAAAGCACCTCAAGGCACCAGAGCAGTGGGTTGGAGATGAACCAAGAGAAAGCTGGAGGGAACCTGGGCTTACAAAGTGCTGCTCCTCTCTGCTCTGCGCTAGTGCCATGAGAGAGTACAAATATATCACAATTTCTGGGATGTGGCTTTTAGTTTCCTCTGCACTGATGCACTGGTAATGTTATTCAAGAGTCACTCATTTTTTTTTTTTTGCACTCTTTTCCAGGTGTCATGGTATCCAGCCTGTTTGGTATCACTGTCTTGGGCTGCACTCTGAAGTATGTTAGAACATCCTCTTTTTCCATGTGCTCCATCTCCCTGCCTCTCTGGGTGATATCAAAGTTTGATTTTCCTTTGATTTTGCCTCATCCTGGCCTCCAGCAGCAGCACCAAGACCTCCCAGCACAGGTTGTCTAAGCCACCAGAGTTTCTGGCTGCAGGCACACCTTCACAAGGCATTCCTTGAACACACCAGCACCAGGTCTTTCTGCAGCAGACCAGGCTCTGGTGTGCCTGTGTGACCAGGTAAGATGTGCACAGAAATGTGTGCACAGGGACAAAACAGAGCTTTCGGGGGTCCTTGCTGCCACGGCTGCTCCTACTCAAAGGAAAATACTTGTAGTGATAGACACCACTGCTGTGACAGTCACTGGAATAGTCTCGTTGGGATTATGGGAGAGCTGTGCTGTGGGCTGGATGAAGTGATGACCATAAGAGAATCCTGTAACAAGATAATGGGCCAAACAAACCAGGATTGCATCTGCCAGCTCCTTATGCAGCATGGAGCCACACAGTGACATGTGGTTCCTCACAGGGCAGCTGTGAACCTCAGAAGAAAGGCAGAAGAAGAGAAAAGAAAGAAGGTGATTAAAAGAAAAATAAAATCAGCTTATTCAACTTGGGCCATCCACAGGCAGAGTCAGTCCCTGCCACAGCACTGACTCAAAGATGAAGTGAAGGGACAGGGCTCCTGCCAATGCTCTCCTGCACCCAGCCAGTCATCAAACTCAGGCAGGATACTCTTTTTATACATATGCAGGTAATTAATTCAGATCTCTGAAAAAAGTCACTGGAGAATTACTGCTCACTTAATTAAAGAAAACAAAATGCTTAGCCATGTCTAGAGATGTGCAGGCACTGGCAAAGGCCCCGCAAGATAGAGAGCCCTCTCAATCCTGCAGACTGTTGGTATAGAAGTCAATTCATCTCTGATTTTATGCTTCCTTCCCTTCAAACCCTGTGGTGTGCCATCCCTCTGTACCCCAGGATGGGAAACACAATATGGGAAGAGATCTCGAGGCAGTACCCAGAAATCAGTGATGGCTGGTACCTCTAGGCTGCTGCTGTCTTCCAGGGCAGCAAAGCACAGGTAGCTCAGCCTGTGTCTCAGGAAACCAGCAAAGCTCCATCAGTGGACATGGGGGACACTGAAGACCACCTCACAGGTCATCTCACAGGCAAGAGAAAGAGACCCAGCAACTGCCAGCCAGTGATTCATCCTCTTAAGACTGTTCAGATGAATCATCTGATGCAGCTATCTGCTCCTCTGCATCAGCCACAACAGGGCTTCAGCTGTCCTGCTTTGAGACACTGGCTCTTTGGTATTACCCATCTTATGTGAGACCTTTAGCAAGATCAAGTCTAGATTTACTAAGCGTCTGAGGAGCTACTGAAACCTGAACTTCCCCACAGGCCTTCACACCAGTTTAAGGGTGTTGAGCCCTGGGCTGGGACAGAGGGTTTCTGATGTTGAAACTGCTTAGCTGAAGGCTTGCCTTTAGCATATCCCAGCTAAGCACCTCCACTCTTCAGTGAAAGAGGGCTGCATAGTGGATGGGACCTAGGCTGGAGGTGTTACTCAAGTTACAAGCCACATTGACCTGCCAGGGAAGATGGGCCAGGAAGAGGTGGCTCATTTAGCATCCTTCAGACCAGAAGAAAATTAATTCACTTAACCAACACTTTGCTTTCCATGCAAGCCTTCTTTGAAAGTTTATTATTAATGCAGTGAAGCTGGCTTCTCTAGCTATAGCTGGAGTATCTCTACTGCTGCTCTGTGTCACTTTGGCTTAGATAACAATACAAATAGCCAGAGTTGGCTGAAATTAGAAGTATTGGCTTGTTTGAAGGCAGCAGTATGGCTTGCTGGGTGTTTTCAGGTGTCATACCCTGAGTCTTTACCAGACTTTCTCCATTTGTCCTGTAAGGGCTCCTGCTCCAACTTCAGAATTGCACAGAGTACCTGAGGGTTGCTCTCTCATGAGGATTGTCTTTTGCTCTGCCCTTAGCAAGAAAAAAATTCTAAGCAGTGGTTTTAAACTTCACTGGGAGTTAGGCAGGAGCTCATGGGGGCAGGATTCTCCTTGAGGTACAAGGTGGGCACATCAGCCTGGCCAGGGTACAGGAATAGGAAATCCCCAAACTGAAGATCTCTTGTTCTCCCTGCTATAGCCCATCCCATCTGTGACACTCTTTAGTCAGCACAGCACTCACAAACCTATTGGAAAAACAACTGAGTCATAAAAAAGAGAACCTAAAATCCCTAAAATCAAGCCCACAAAATGCAGTTATCCTTGTACAGGTCTCTCAGGCTCTGGTAAAGGGCCTTGTGCCCATCAGATTTAACAGGCAGCTAAGATCAGCCATGCCTGTGGAGAAAATAAACAGTCTGTTTAGGTATTTAAAATGGAAAAGAGCGCACCACTGTTCCCACAGATAATGCCATTGTTAAATAAAAAAAATGAATGTTTAAATAGTTATCGTGCAGGGGACCATACACTGGAAACAAGTTGTTCAGAGAAGTTGTGGAGTTTCCCTCACTGGAGATATTCAAGAACTGTCTGGACACAATCCTGTGCCATGTGCTCTAGGATGACCCTGCTTGAGCAGGGAGGTGGGACCAGATGACCTCTGTAGTCCCTTTCAATCTGACCTGTTTCTGTGGTTCTGTGAAAATGCAGAGCAGCTGATACATACATAACGCAACCAGTTAGAAAACCTCACAGAAGTATCTTGCCATTTCAGGGCATTAATCATGGGAAATACTACAGACACATTCAGCACTATGAATCCACTCTTTCCTCTGCAACTAAGAGAAATAAAAAAGTGCAGGTAAACAGGGCCTGATCCTTGAAGGTGTCCCCACAAAGCCCCAAAAAGCCCATATGGTCAATGAATCATCTTCACTGATGTGGTAAAGGATTCTGAATTGTGCAAATGGATTAGGATTTACAACAAGTTTTCTTTAAAACCATGCAACAGTTTATAAGATAATGAAAGGGCAGAAGAACTGCATGAAGAGGAAGCCAGGGACACGGAGGACATCAATATATTTAATAAAGGCTACCAGGCTGATCCTTTTAACTACATTAAAAAACTACCTTTTCCAAAGAGAATGGATATTTAGGCTTTTTGAGAAACTTCCTTCTTAGGCAGGTCTTTCCCTTTGCCTGATCCTACTCCTGATGAGAACAGGACAGGGTATTGCAGCAGCTCAGATGTGCAATTGGCACATAGTGCATTGCAGGTAGTGTCCAGGAGTTGCTTCTAGCTGATGGCACCAATAATGTGTGAGGTTTAGTCTGCAAAAAGAGGATTAAGACATAATCATAATCATTATCCTTATCAATAATTTCTAATCGCCTACCATGTACCTTTTCAATCTGCCATCAGCAAGCCATGGATGTGACAGCTCTGACTCATGTTATAGCTATGGTTATGGAGTCTGTAAATGCAGTGACCTACGAGGAGTCTCTGTATGGTCCCAGACACCATAAAAGCCTAGCAGTCCAGGAGCAGGGCTTCCTTCAGAAGGGATTGTTCTTAATAAAATGTTCCATTGCAATTCAATTTCCTTCATGGCTCAAAGATTGCCTCTTCTAGTACCTATAAATATTCTGGTGATCCTGTCCTTGACAAGCTCATTCCACAAACTGATTGCTGTTGCAAAAGCTGACTTAGGCAGTAAGACCACAAAAGGAAAAATTTTAGACTCAGAGTTATGCACAGTCTTAGCACTTGACTGCATCACACCCACGATGGCGTCCAGCTCCAAAGCTGGCAAAACTGATGAATTGTCTTAAATTGACTTTTCCTGCCATATAAAATTTATCTTGGATGCAGCAGAGTTTCTTGTGTGTGTGCTTGTGGCTAATCTCTTAAAGGAGAGTAGGCAGGAGGAGTGCCACAGGGAGGAGCAGGCCTGGGCCTGTGCTCCTTGGCTCACATGTTGATGAGCCGGATGGTGCAGGGGTCGGGAGAAGCAAATGACACCAGCTGACAGTTCCCAAAGAAGGGACATCTTTGCACAGTGCATAGTTAGAGCATGGACACACTAAACCACAGGATGTTGTGCATGCTGAAAGCTCACACAAGTTCAAAGAGCAATTAGACAAATTCATGACAGAAAAATTCGTCAAGGGCTATTCATTGCAGAGACAGAGCCTTTGCTTCAGGGACTCCCTCAGTGGCACACACCTGGAGCCCAGGACAGCACCCTGGGATAGCACAAAAACATGATAGCCCCATGCTTTTACTTCTTGCTAGGCTTTTGTTTTCCAGTCCTTAGTAGAGAGGGGATGAATGGGCTGAGTAGTGCTGCTCCCATGCCAATGCGTGGCTGTGAGGTATTGGCCTGGGAATACCACATACCTACACAGGACTTCCTGCTTGTAAAGAAAAAAGTGGCAATGCCGTAAGACTACAAACAAAATTGCACAGAAAAAAACATTTCTTGTTTTCTTGGAGCGTATCTGTGAGCTCTATGGAAGTCCCCAGGAGCAAGATCTATTGCTAATGGGAGGAGGCAGAAAGCTATGCCATTTTGGCTGAACTGCCCCTCTGATTTGAAGGTACCACCCCTACCTCATGTTGATTTTTTCTTCCCGGAGGCTAAAACGCACATGAATCATTAACAAGCTTGTAGAGTCCATGCGTGCTATCATGGCTTGCGTAATTAATCCTGAGCCAATGTGATTTGGTGAATTAATAAAGCTGCTGTTGCTGGGGTGGAAATTCCTGTTACCTGCAGCAGGGCTGGATTTGCTGTTCATCTGCATCTGCACATTTGCAGATGCCTGTGATCACAACAGTGGGAGTTATATACAGGGTGCATCGATGGGGGGAAATATGCACGGAGCAGAAGAGAATGGGAAGAAATGCATCATGATCCATGGTTTTAGTGTCTCTTCTTTCCAAGAAAGAGGGTTCACCATCACTCCTGCGCAGGAGATCAGGTTTGTCATGAGGAGCTTGGGTGTCCATGCACCACTTCTAGAGTCTCGGAAGAAATCTCCAACACTTTGGTTTTTTGCTCTTTCTAATTTTTCCAGCGTGGTTTTTACTTAGCAGCTTGTCTTAATCACCTTTATCTGAGAGATCCTTCTTGAGAGGGGTGGAGAAAACTAGCCTGGATAAAAGGGAGTAATTCTGTAATCCTAGGCAGGAAAGAAGTCCATGTCATTTCATCTCCCTCCATTGTCCATCCAGCAAGTAGATGAGATGCTCAGGTTTTATCTGCATTCCAGAGCTTGGTTTGATTTCAGAATAATCAGCTGTGGAAGAAAGTTGCACATGCTCCAGACCCTAAGTTTTATGCAAGCCCTTCATCAACACTTGGCCTGTGATTCCTCCATTACCATTGTCCAGGTGAGCTGTCTGCATTTGGCCTGAATTTGAGACATTCCTGTTGTTGAATCCAAAAATCTGTCCACATCTGAGTACATCTAGACCCTGCTGAAGCATCTTCTCCCGGAGGGTAATTTTGTTAACTCCTGCTTGGTAGCTGCTAAGGTACAAGTCCTGGTCCTGCCACTGATCTAGCCAGATGTAAAAGGTCTCAGTAAAATCCTGAGGATCTGGGCTGGAAACGTTGAATTTGATGATACCCCTCTCTCCCCATGCGTCTAGGGCTCTAGGTCAGATGTCTGTAGCTTTTACTGATCTTTTGTTTGCTCTTTCTTGAGAGTCAGCAGGCAATTGTCCATGCAGCCAGAAAACGTGTCTGGCACAGGCTGAGCTGCTGTCCCCCCGTCCCTGGGCACAGAGTCCACCTGTACAAGATGAGCCATCCCTGCTTTTCGCACCAAGGCAGCTCTCCTGTGTCAATAAGATGTTGTGTTTTCAGTGAGTGAGCAAGAAAGGAGTCATATAAATACAGTCACACAGCTTCCTTTCCCAACCCAGGTTTCACAGACTCCTCGGTCACCATTTGCCAGATATGGTCTGTCCAGTCAAGCAGGAAGGTCTGAGTGTACACAACTGTAAGCTGTTAGAAGTGTTCTTTTTTCTTTTTCTTTTCTTTTTTTTTTTTTTTTAATACATTTTGGTTTCTTTTACAGTCAAAAGTGAAACCTGGGCTTGAAGTATTGAAAAAACAGCACAGAAATTACTTACAAAAGGACAGCTTACAAAAAGCCAGAGCGGTGAATTTTCTATCAGTGCTACACTTCACACTGGTATCTGGTAAGTGATAGAAAAACTCCCCAATATGTCCTGAGCAAGCTCTTGCTCACCATCAAAGGGAGGAAAAATGTTATTTGTCCTAAACAGAGATGTGGTAAAAATAGAAATCAAATCCTAGGCCATATTTAGCATTTCAATTAAATGACCTCATTTTTAACAAGCGTACCTAGATGATTCACATTTTAGAAAAATCAGGCTATATGCAGAGCTGTCCAAATGGGAAAATTTAGCTTGTCCCGATAGAATTGGAAAATTAAATGCATCCTGGGTTCAGATCTTCACACCACTGACCAGATTTCAGTGGTGGTCTCTCTGCCATTCCTTGCTTCTGCTTTTTCCAATAGATGTGGACTACAATCTACCTTGTACTACGACAGCTCCATAGCTCCTGTCCCCAAAGTTAGGAGAAAGGAGGTGAAAGGCAGCCCAGCCAGAGCTGCTAGATCTAGAAGAAAAGGGAACAGCACATGCTTGAGAGGCCAGCTGAAATCAGGGCAAAAACATGAAGTGAGGCAAACACTGACAAGGTAGGAGAAAATAAATCTGCTGCAGGAGAGCAGGACAGTCCTGGATTAGGGCCTAGAGGCATGGTGGCATCTCCATCCTTGGGGACCATCCACCATGAGACCTGACCTGGCTGTGAGGGTGTGAGGGAGAGAAGGGGCAGAGAGACCCCCAGACCTCCCTTCCCACCTAAACCCTCTGTAATCTTACAAACCTGTGAACTGCCCACATCTACCCCAAAGGACAGGGCTGAATGTACCAGAAAACTAAACCTAGGAAGCAAAACTTTGGCTCTAAAATTATCACGGAAGTGAGCTGTGGAAACAAAATTATTGTATTAGCAGACTGACTTGAGCTTTAGTATAAGCCTATCATTCTGTCAGAATGGACAAATATTTCCTACAGAGTTAATAGAGCTCTACTGGGTTGCTCTTAATAGTTGTTTATTTTATTTTTCACTGTTCATAATAAACCTCTGTGCATCTGAAAATAGCTCTCTCTAATTACTGTGTGAGTACCTGTGCATTATCAGTGTGCATGGGTGTGTTTGTGTGTGCTGATGACACCTCAGGTATATGTAGAGAGCTACTCAGGTTCATTGAAAAATGTGTATTTACTAAGAAATCTGAAATGTTCCTGGTCCACAAGAGTTTCACCAAATCCAAAACTGCATTAGCACATGATAGAAAACCTTGGTAGTCACTGCTATGCATGGGACAGTTGAATACAAAAATCAAGAATTTAGGGGAATAAGAAAAGGCTTGCTGTGATTTATACCAAAATTAACTGTCAGAAAAATGATGCTTCCCCTGAACATGAAGCCTTGCTGTTCTTTTACAGAAAGACTCCACTCTCATGCTCTGCCACCTCACTCTTGAGATTTTTGTCACAAATTGCCCCCCTGATAAGATTCAAGATCCTGACATGTAAAATGAGACAAAGAAGATGGATATGGTGGGCTGGTGATTCCCAGCAATAGATCGTGGTGCTACATGAAAGTGTTAAGTAAAATATGGCATGTCTTCTTAATGAACAAGTTGTTTTTCATTTTGGTTAAGGCATTTCAGTTCATTGAGCACCTGGACAACAGCTGGGTTGACTTAGAAGTAACATGTGCTCAAAACCAGGATTCAACTCAAAAGCAGTCAGGGGGTAGGATGACCTGAGTAACAACAGACAAATTTGACTCAAAGTTTTGCACAGAGTTTGGCCAAGTAGAGAAAATCAGTGCTGGGGAAGGAAGATGGGTGAATGCTCATCAGTGGGCAAAAAGCAGGGAGCATGGGTGTTTAACTGAAGGGGGACAGATATTTTTAAAAGGAGCCTGGCTGAACCCCTTTATTTTTGCCCGGTTGAGTGCAGCTGAAAAAGTAGTCATGAACAGATTTGCGCCTTATGAATGCCTAGAAGACTACACCAGTGACTGCCCCCATTCTGGGTAAAAGCAAATTAAAAGAAACCAGGGCAAATTTACTTGAAGACCTTTTCCAAGTCCAGCACTGTCTTTGGATTTTATCTCTAAGCCCACCTTAAAGCTAGACTACCCCCTTAAAGCTAGACTATCCATTGCATAGCATTAGATGTGCTTCTTTCTTTCCACTGCCTTTTTACAGGTGACTTATCTCTGGAGTGACCATCTATGCTGGGGTGTACTGCAACCTCTTTATTTTATGCAGGGGTGTCAGTTGCAGCATGTTTTCATGTTCCTGAGCTCTTCAAAATGAAGTCCAGGACTGGAAGTAATGATGCCTGCTGAGAAATGTGGGACCAGCTGACTACATTGTTCAATGTGGCCTTCGTTGTCTTTTTTTTTTCTCAGAATTAGGAATATGAAGGATGACTTTGTCAAGATGGATGACTTTTTCGCGGGATAGTTCTATCCAGCTCTGAAACACCGTTATTTCTGTCCAAAATATCTCTGGTCTTTGAGCTGTACCATCAACATTTTGTTCCCACTGAAAATATTCAGAATTTTTATTGGAATTGCACACGTGGGATTGAGCATGTGGGTCATATGTGCTGTCATTTGGTGATGGGGCAAGTCTGACAATGCCAGGGACATTGTTTCCTGTTAAGTTTCTGTGTGTGCACTAGTGTACCTGTGAAAGAAAAGACAGAAATTTGATCCTAACTGTGGTGGGGCCGGACACCTTCCATCTCTGTAGCAGGCTGCAGTGTGGGTCACAGGCTGCTTTACAAAAGCTGTCTCTTGCATTGCCTTTTCTCTGGCTTTAAGCACCACCACTGCCAGATCATGTTTTCTAGAGGAAGCAGAGAAATACCAGGTCTGTGCAGCCAGCTCAGCATTCAGGATAGATAACAGCATCCTTGTTCTGACTAGACTCAGGCAACTGAAAGCCAGAAAAGTAAAAAAATAAAATAAGGGCCATCCAAGTCCCTATGATTTGCAGGCAAACACTGTTCAGTGCCACTGTGCTGCTGGCAGGGCAGCACAGAATCCATAATTTAGCCCCAAAACCTTGTCTAGGAAATCAGCAAAAGTGCAGGATGCCCAGCTAATGGCTCTACAAGGACTGGGTACCTGAAAAGAAAGGACCTTTCAAAACAAAACCAGGAATGTTTGCCTAATGTGAGATAACAGGAAGGTTTCTATGTTTTGAAGGATGCAGATGGACAGAAAGAAAATCACTCCTTCAACTGCAGGAGTGGTTCTTCTGTGCCCAGCAAGAAGGCTAAAGCCCTGCCTGGTGTGATGTTTCTCTTCCTTCTCACCAATCAAATGAAGCTGAGCTGGTGTCAGTCTGTGCTGTGTGCATGTCTTGGGTCTCCTGCACAGCCTGGAAGGGGCTGGCAGAGGAAACCCAGGGTCAGTTTCTTGCTCTGTCTCTCTCTCCCCCATCCCAGTGCTGGGAAACCTGTCATCTTTTCAGGAAAGGCACTGAATGAAGATGAGGTGTTTGAAAGAAGAGACTGCCACGGCAGCACCAAACTCACTGACATACAGAAGCTGGCTTCTTTTCCATGTAGACAAACAGCCACACGGGAGCGGACTGGTGAGTTTGTAGGCATCTTGGAAATCCCCTTAGAACGTGCCTACCAGTCTGGTCTCCTGAAATCCACCTGGCTGGAATCACCCCCAAGGACTACCCCACTTCCCATGGTGAACTGCTGCCACTGCCAGAGCACAGGTCACAGCAGCAGCCATGCCCCAGCCCCGGGAATAAGGTGTTGGGGTGGCAAAGTGGAGATGAAATTTCCTCTGAGCCATTCATGTTCACTGTGAGCTCAGCCCTTTGCAAGCAGCTCCCCAGCAATCCCAACTTCTCAGATTTCATCCCTTGGGATCTACCACTGGCTGGTCCAAGCACTGCACACAAAAATACAAATATCATGCAAACAAGTGACATGACCCAGCTCACAGCTGGTACAGCATCTTGCTCTGTCCTGTACTTCATTGCAGAAGGGTGCTGGGTCAGTTAAGCACCATTTCTCCTTTGTAAGTCTGTGCTTATTTCTCTTGACCTTCTTGTCCTTTATGAGCCTGGAAATTATTTCCAGGATTAGTTGAGGTGACGCTGGCTGGCCTGTAATTCACCATATCTTCCTGAGGACAGGAGTGGCACTTGCTTTCTTCCAGTCTTGAGCAAATGCTCCCAGTTGCCATGATAGCTGACACACTGAAGGTGGAGGAAGAAATGGACAGGCCCTGGATGTCATGCTCAGCAGTTCCTCACCTCTTCACTGGTTTATCCTCAGCCAAATTACACTAAAAACCAAGACTGCTGAGATCTTACACAGTTTTGACCTCTGATACTGAGGATTTTCTTGCTCTGTGTGCTTCTTTCTCTGGAAAGCAGAGAGTGATGTGACATGCCACTCCAAGCTCTGCTGGGACAGGGTTTGCAGCTCATTAGAGCATGGGTTTGTCTTAATTGACCCAGATGCTTAAATTTAAGCATCATAGTTAAGGACATTACTGGATCTGGATCTAAGGGAGTGAGAGACATTGCTGCTGTAAATGATCCCACTGCTTCTCCTGGCCACTTCTATGGTCTCTGTTCTGACCCACACTCCTGACTGCCCCTGTACATATGTGTGTACAAATAAGAGCAGCACTTTTAACCTTTAAGGTAATTATTGGTTTAGCTTCAAAGCATATACACCCTGCCTAAAAGAAGAGTTTTGTGCTCACACCCAAAGCAAGAAAAGCCACATGGGGATCTCTGGAAAAGCTGAAGGAAAATCGCTTTAAAAGCCTCGGGTTTTGAGAAGATGAATAAACATAGGAAGTCAGCTGTTTGGCATTCACTCTGGGCTCTCTCTGTGTTTTCTAAGTGCCTACCAGCCCCTGAGGATGGAGCAAAGGCTGACACGTCTGGAGGGGTTGCTGAAATGATGAAGCTTTTACTTCTGCAGAGAATTACAAAGCTATGGCCATGGGGAAAACAAACATGGGAAGTCTAAAGAACAGAAAAAAACCCCACAAAATTTGACAAGAAAGCCCCCTTTTATTTTGTATTTTCCATGAGCCACAATCCTACATATTACTGTTTTATCAATATATCCTCTCAATCCCATTTTTGGCATCTACAGGTTTCTGATAGACTTTACAATCCTCACTCCTCCCATCAAACAAAATCAAAGACCAAATCCCAGTCCTACCCCTCAGAATTCCTGGACTCAACAGATATTTTGGATCTGAAAGCAGATCCCTGGGCCAAGGAGCTTGGCAGGCATTGGCGGGTCTCCTCCGCACGCAGGGCAGCACGTGAGGAGCAACAGGGCCCTGCCAGGGCTGGGCAAGAGGGAAGGCATGTGGCAGAAAGACAGTCTCCGTGACCCATGTGGGTGGATTTGGCTCCTTTCTTTGGAAATGCTATCCACACAGGCAGACACTCCCTCTGGATGCTACGAGCCAGGCTACCAAACCACCCTCACATGTGCAACGTGGCTCTCTCTGCTTCTGCCAGCCAGAGGCTCCCATGGGCAATTTGCCAAGTATGGAAGGGACAGGAAGCAAAGGTGGCATTAGGGTCTTCAGTATTGGCTCTAGTCTATGGGGCAGCAACTCCAAAAAACATGGAAAAAGAAAGATTTGGAGCTACCTTTTGCTCCATTCCCCACTGGTGGATGATCTTTAAGGGATTTTGTACCCTCTTGCCAAAGAACTGGGAAGTCTTTGGAAAATATCCCTGCACTACACAGCAGTGTCCAGATGCACAATGTTCAGAGCAGCATCTGCCAGGACGAAGGTCCCTCAAGACCCTCTGATCCCCCAGCTAGGATGTGACCTCACCTTGGTGATACAGCCAGCAACACATGTGTTGAAAAGCCCCAGCAATTTCACCCGTGGGAGACAGCAGTGATCACCTGGGACAGGTGAGCGCATCCTTGTGTATTTGCTTTCTTTCTGAAACTAGTCATTAGAGAGGGTGTCACTTGCTTTCAGCTGACAGCAAGCAAGGCGTTGTTACAGGAGTCTTCTTTGCATGTCAGAACTTTCTCACGGTCAGAAGTGCTCCTGGGCATGGGAAGGGTAGAGGAGGGAGTGGTGTTGCCCTCTGAATGTATGTCTCATGCATTGAGGAAACACTCACACAAGCCAGGAGGAACAGGAACTCTGCTGAGATGATTGCATCAGGTCTTTTATATCAGGATCTCACCAAAGCAGCCATTTCTTTATGTCTTTCTCTATCATAACTTTCCTGTCTTACAATGAAGCAGGTTTTCCTGCAGATTTTTAAAGCTCTGCTCCCTGCTTACAGGGCACCTTGTGTTTTGACTTGAATGAGCCTGCCAGGCCCCATGGTACCACGGGAGCTGGTCTGCTTCTAGATATTTCTGACATTTCGGAGCAATGGGAGCACCTTACAGCTGATCTGGAGAGGGCAACTCCAAGGGACAAGTTACTGTACTTGCCTCCACAACATGCAGCTCTCCCACTTAGGGGTACCACAGACTTAGTCCTCCTCCAACAGCTTTTGTTGCTCTGCTGTGAATCCTAACAAGCTGTCTCTCTGTGGAGCCAACTCTTCTTCTCAAATTCTGCTGCATTGCTCCCAGGCTCTCCTCCCACCTTCCTTCAGCACAGCACACCTTTCTGGCCAGAATCCACCCAGTATCATCATTAGAAGGTTTGTTGATCCCCAGAATTAACACCTGTACGTTCTTTAGCAAGCACTGAATTTAGTTCATGGCTGTTTTGCCCTATGTGTATTTTCACTGAGTCACACACTGCTTGCTGACTCACAGAAAGCATTGAGGTGGAAAGTGGCAAGAATGGTAGGATGCAGGCTGGATAGACTCTCTCCCAGTGGGAGGTGGATGAGGCTCATCTGTTTAGCTTAGAGAGAGACCACACACCTCTACATGCATCCATATCGAAGGAAGGTTTCTGACATTTGGGATTTATAATTTTATAGGCAAACACAAAACAGAATCTAGAGGCTGGACACGGACAATGGACAAATGCAGGCTGAAAGAAGGGAGAAAAGTACACAATGTATGAAATCTCAGAAGCTGCCCTGCTATTTAATTCTAATTAAATCTTCTTCCTTCCTTGTGTTCTGGTTGAGCATTGCTGTTTTACCAGAGACATTGTTCCTGTGCTCTAAACCACTCCCAGAAGGGATAAGGACTTGCAGGACTCAGGGTACACCAACCCTACAGCCCTCCATCCACACAGGCATCACAGCTCTAACAGGAGTGAAGAAGAAAAACACCTCTGTCCATTCACACGTACAGAACAGACTGGCAGACTTCTTGTGGGGTATGAGTGTGGCACTCCAACAGGGACAGGCCTGTCTGGTGTTGCTACTGTTCCCACAGTGCTCAGTCTGGGACTTTAGCACTGTAGCATCTCATGCAACTTCCTTTCTGACAGGGTTTTGACAAAACACAACAGCCTCCACCAGAACAAAGGCTGGAGCCATGACCAGATAAAGGAGGTGGAGTGATTTATCAAGCTGGAATAGCTATTCCATAGTTCCTAGCTCAGCCCTTTTGCATGGCATGCAGATATTCACGGTGGGTGTGCGTTTCAAAGTCCCCTCTGCCTGCAGAATGTCCATGCAGCTTTAAGAAGGTCCTTAATCAAAACATCAGAAGCAAAGAAGATGTAATTTCCCTAGCTAACAGTGTTGGACCCTGAGGCCTCTGCAAAACTGTGGTGAAGTCCCTATAGCTTTTGGGATGAGTGAGGACCACGTTAGTGGCACTGAAGGGGTGACAGTGAGCTGTGAAACTTGCTGGCTGCACGTGTGTTTACCTCATTCATTCACATCTCACATGTAGGGAGCTGTGGATTCAATTAGAAAATAATACCCATTTGCAGTTGATTGCCTGAGACATCAGCTTTAATAGCAGCTGGAGAGAGTTAGATGCCTGAATTGGTTCTGAGCTGCACTTCCTAGTTATTACGCTTCTAATTATGGCAAACCTGCTATTTGTCAACAATGTTTTATCAAAGGTGGGGAGACATGACACTCATCTTTTGGGAGGTGGCTCAGACTTTCTATTAGGTATTTTGCAAGACAGAGTCTGCCATATACCTGTTTGCCTTTCAAAGAAGCATCTGAACCTTTCCTTTTGTGGCAATACGGGTCTGCAGAGAGCCCGCGAGCTGTCAGTCTGGAAACTTTGTGGCATACGTGTTTCTCTTCTGATATACAGGGGCTTACACATGCTCCAACGTATTTTTCACTCCATCTGGACCAAATCTGTGAGAAGATCTGTTCTAGAAGCCATTAAAATTTTCATTCCAATCAGGTCAGCAGACAGCTGTGAAATGGTCTAGAGCCCAGGAGAGAACTTGGCTAATAGGTTGTATGTGTGTAATGAGAGAGCAAACAGTACTTGTTCCTGCTGCAGCAGCTCAGCAAGGGTTGGTCAGTGGATCTTGGTAGCTTGGTCTTGGGGATGCCCCAAGACACAGCTTTTTCTGATGGAACTTGATTCAGAAGAGCTGCACTTGTCCATTATATGAGAGTCTGATATGCACTGCTTGGTTTGATGTAGAATGTATAGCAGGTGGCTACAGAGCAATTCCAATGCTCTCAAGCAAGCTTAAGATTGTCTACCAAATGGACCCACCCCAAAAGCAACAAAGGTCCCTGCTCAGAAAGACAGCAAGATGAAGGTTTTTTCCAATGTCCTCAGTGCCTGCAAGGGAGAGAAATTTGCTACATGGAATTCCCATGGGTGCCTAGTAAACAGACCACATCCCTGTAGCAGGAAGCAAAACAACAACTAAACCAACCCTGCTTTTTCTATCCAATTTTACTTCAAATTCCTGACTCCACATTTGATTATCTGTTTAACTCTAGTCAAGACACACCAGCTGGACACTTGGGAAATTTGCTAGCATCCATAGATGCACCATCATCCTCCATACTTAGCTGCAGTCAACCTCCAATGTTCAAGCAATGTGTGTTTCACACCTTTCTTTCCAGCACTGGCTCTGCTGGCCTTTTTCCTGGGGCAGTCCTAATCACGGCCAGTGCCTCAGACACTGAAAAAGTGTATCTCAGGAAAGGAAAACACAATTCCTTTTGGAGTGTCCTTGGTAGTGTATCCCTCATTAACTTAATGATGAACAAGCGTCTCGCTTTTGCAGAAGGATATGAACAAGTCTATTGGTGATACCAGACTCTTTCAGAAAAAAGAGACCAAAGATCCCCAGGAACTGAAGCTTCAAAGTAGCAGCACTGACACTCTCCAGAAAGCTCTTCCATGGAGAAAAAAAATGCCCTTCCTGTGAAAATCACAGGAACCAGTTCTGGTCAGGGCAGAGGCATAGTAAACAGCTTTCACCTTCCTGTGACCCTGCTGCACATTACTGTAGCCCATGTGCAATATATTTGGAATATATAGTAATCCCACAAAGAGCAGATGACTATAAAACCAGAAAATAGCAAAAGGCATGTAGTTAAACTATAAGCTTAATTGTTAACATGTAATGAGGTCTCATGGTATTTCCTACAACATCTGAAACCCTGAGGCCTCAGGATCCTGTGGCTCTAAAAATATTTCAATACTTTACTTAAAATCTGTCCAGAAGATATTTCTTCCCACTTCATGAAAAAAACTTGAGTTTGTTCTGAAGGCAATTGCTACCTCTTTTAGATCTGAATTTTTAGGGGATAATAATACATAAGCCATCTTGTTCATCAGCTGGATTTATGAGACTGAGCAGACTCTCTCCAGTTTCAAGGATGACTCCAAATTGGGGGAAGCAGCTGACGTTGGCAGGAATGCAGGGCTGTGATTCAGGGGGACTGCAGTGGGCTGGAATACTGTGCCAGAAGGAACCTGACAAAGTTTAACCAAGGTAAGGGCAGACTCCTACACCTGGGATGAAGCGGCCTTTTGCACCAGGACAGGCTGGGGACTGGATAACTGGGAAGTAGCTCTGCAGAAAAGGTCCTGAGGGTCCTGACGAACAAGATGTTGAATGTGAGTCAGCAGTGTGCTTCCACAAGGATGAAGCCCAACTGCTCCCTAGTTAACATTAGCTAAGCACAGCCAGCAGACTGAGAGAAATTATTATTCCTCTCTGCTTCATACTTATAAAGGTGCATCTGAAATGCTGTGTCAAGATCTGAGTCTCTTGAGTGCAAGAGAAATTTGAATAAACTGGAGCAAGTCCGGCAGAGACCACCAAGAAGGTCAGGGCCTGGAGCACCTGCCGTAGGAGGAGAGAAGCTGAAGAGCAGGGACACTTGTCCTTGTTAAGCATGGAGAAGAATCTGACTCTGTCTTTCTTGTAATTCTTCGTTCAGCAGAGATGGAGCCCTTCCCTACACACACCTTTCTCTTCTCCAGGTTGAACATACCCAGCTCCCTCAGCAGCTCCTTGAGCATCATCTACTTCTTCTTCTTAAATCCCAGATGATTTCCCCGGCCCTGCTTGTGAGAGCTGCCAGCATTGAGTTTTTGAACGTTTCCACGGGCAAAGAGCTGGGGACTAGGGTACAAGGGGAAGAGGAACAAATGAAATCATCAAGGAAGGCTGATGGTAGTCTTGCACCAGGGTCCCTTTGCTTTGCAGAAGCTGAGAGTTATGACTAAAAGAGTCAGAGAACGCACACTGCTTCCTCCAGCCCCATCACTGATGTGTACCCACACAAATTGCCTTTCAGAAGGCAGTGAGTTTTTTTTTTTCCCCACTGTACTTCAGGCACACCATGAGCTATGAGCAATTATTTGGACTGGAAGGCTGCTCTGCAATCCACTGCCTACTCTGGGGGATTAGAGTACCTAATGAGTCTCCTGCCTCTTCTAATTGTTGCCCCTAAACAATTACTGAAAAACCTGCTTCAACATGACCCAATATTCTCTCCCCACACCTGCTAATTGCCACAGGTCCTTAGTGCTGTGCACGTGGCTGTAGCTACTGGGAAATGTTCTGTTGTTCAGATAAAAATTGTAACACAGGTATTTAAACTGGGTGGCTTTGTTTATTCATTCACCTAGAAAAAATAGCTGAGGGAAGAGCCAGCTAAGCAAACAGCTTTAGATGAGCTGAGACACCAATGTTTTCTTTAGGCTTATGCCATGCAGTAGGGTCTAGAAGACATGTTCCTAGTGAGGGGCCCCAAAGGAAATCAGTCCTAATTAACCTACCAGTGGTCTAAGAAGTGGCCCACTTTGGGATCCTGAGCATGATCTTTCTCCAAGAGAGCAACAAAACTGTAGGTGTTAAGTTCCTCTGAATGAGCCTAAGGGATGGCTGAATCTACTTGTGGCTGAGAGCTTTGGTATGACTGAGAGAAGCTGGAATAAGTTCTTGAGGTCCAACACAGGTATTCCATTCATGGGTACCTTTATTAGGAATTGTTTGCCCCAGCTCATTTGCATTCTATTTTGTCTACTGATCCCCCTGTCCAAATTCCTTAGACCTGGCTCTGACCAGTTGCTCCCCAAGGCTGAGAAGTGAGAAGCCACCTGAGATATATCCTCTGTCAGCGTCCTCAGAGGCCTCTGCAGCCCTAGTGCTGAGTTAGGGGATTGAAACAGGGATGAGGTTCTTTGGTTTATACATTTAATTTTACTGAGGACCCTGATGAGAAAGGACAAGGACAGTAAATTCTTAACCTGCAACAGATTTGCTATTGGGGTGAGCCAAGTCCCTGAAGAGATGGAAGTTTACAGACACCACGTCCTACAATGCCCCTTTCTCACCAACAGTTATGTTGGCACCAAGCAGCAACCTTAGACTGCAGACCCCTGAAGCCAGGTAGGATGACCCCCCTCTCCTGGACCTGCATAATAAGATTTATGTGAAACTGAATCCATCTCCTGCCTCTTTTTTTTGTTTGTTTTGTTTTAATTTCATTCAAGGTTTCAAAGGAAAAACAGTCAACTCAGGTGTACCACCAGGTACCAAATATGTTTGTAGTGCACCATCCTAGAACCTTGCTCAGATTCATCTGAAAATTTCCTTCTGCTCCTCCAACAATCTGGATACCAATCAGATTTGGTAGTACAAGTATGTGCAAAAGCACATATGTTTCAGATACTAAGAGGAAACAACCAAAAGGTGCCTATAAGAGGAATCACTGGATCTCCATCACACATGGATATGAATCTCCCCTCTTTCTACTTCAAAGGATTGGCAACTTTTACACCACAGGCTACAAGCTCACAACGTGCTGCACTTTGAAAAGCAGGACAAGAAGTACCCATTTTTGATCTGTATGAGCCATATTGAACACTTCAGTGCATGCTGGCCACCCATGTATCTCAGCAATGACTGTTCAAATTACACCTTGAAGAGAAAGTAGAGCCAGAGAGTATGACTCCTACATTGAACAGGCTGCATCTAAACACAGTAATTAAGGTATTGTGCAACCTCTCTGTACTTAAGTATCTGTAATAATTATGCACCAGGAAAGTAAGCCCAACACATGTTCACAGTCTTCTCCTAGCATATGGATTGTTTACACATTCAAGTTCCCATCTGATCTTCTTGATAGCCTAGGAAAAGCAGAAGCTGAATATGAGGCCACTGATGATGGCATTTAATTCAAAGGCTTTTGAAAAGGAAACTAAACAGGAAGCTAGGTTCAAGATTCAGATATGAGTTTCTGCACTTGTACATTCCACTAACTACCACTATTCCATGTATACCAGCATCAACATCTCTTGCTGGTGTTTTAGTCCAAGTCTTGTGCTCTTGTTTCCCCAGTGATTGTCACACTTGCATTCTCAAGGGAGAAGTCCCAGGGATCTTTCTTGCAGGCTCCAGGATTCTACTGTGAATCAAGTCTGGAAAAGATGGAAAAGTCTTGCCTTCCTGTGAGAAGTCTCAGTCATGGAGAAAGGGCAGCCAAGAGGATACAGAGACTGGGCTTTTACTCAAGCCCTACTGTGGGCAAGCAGAAAAGCCATAACTAGCCCAAAAGAGCTGTGACTATCAACTGAAGTCTGCACAGATAGCTGGTCAGGGTTAGGCAAGGAATCCTACAATTGATAGCCTGGAAGCTGACAGCTGGTACAAACAAACAAAATTTCTTCCTTGTTTTAAGCCTGTGGTTACTAAGGTCCTCCCTTTATCACCTCTCTCTCCTGTTTGTGATTTTGAGGTCCAAGATTTAACACATAATTTTAACGTGGGAACACATCCAAAAAGATCACTAAGAAAAGACTGCTATATACTGCATCAAATTACAGAAGGCCTGGAATGACAAATACCCCTGAGGCCCTTAATACTGATCTTGAAGCATTGTTCTTTCCTTCACATACCAGCTACTTAATTCGAATTTCTTATGAATCTTTTCCATTCCTTTTTCAGGACTGTTTATGTGGATTTACACAATGCTGTAAGCAGGGCAGAAGGCAAACACATGAAACATGGACTGCACTGTTTAAGTAATCAGGAAGACAAGGAATGGGGCTTGCTGAATTCCTTACGGTGTAATTTCACCAATTTACTGCTTGTGAATTATCTACAAAACTACGTTTTTCTTCAGCCCAGTATCTGCTGGATCTGGGTCTGCCAGTGGACCCTCAACTTCATCTGAGTGCCAGTGCATTTGTTATTGAGCTGTATGATTGGTCACTGAAGTAGTTTCATAATTTCTTCCAGCTCACTGCATATTAATAAACCACAAATAAGAGCAGTTCCTGCTGAAACAACCTGAGCTTGCCCACAGACCTGAGGTTTTTCAAATAAGACAACCTCTCCTCAGGGGATACTTGGTAAGCTATGACCAAACCCCTGCAAGCTGAACACTGAGTATTTTGATTTTCCACAGTGGTAATGCCATGAGCCTGAGCCACAAGATTATACAGAAGCAGGAGGAAACCCTTCCTGGAGAAATGGCCTCTGAAGAGATGGTAAGGAGATGAACCCATGTCATGCCAAAAAATGTGCCTGTTGTTTGGAAGGACGTGGCTTTTTCTGGGCTAATATTTTGTGTAAGTTTGGGCTTAACTGTGAAGTCTGGAGGTCAAAAGTATGTTTATACTTAGCAATCTTTTCAGTCTCTTGGTTATTAAGAAGGAAGGAGAATATTTATGCTGTCTGGATTTTAATAGTCTTGTCACCATTATTATTATATATAAAATAGAAAAGGAAGGATTTCATTCTGACTTTCTCTGTTCATTGCTGCTGTTTATGGCATCAACGGCAAGCTGGAGGAAAGGTATTGCAATATTGCATTGATTTGGTGAATTCAGGAACAACTCAATGTCCCTGGGACTCCATGATGGCTGCCACCACCCTCTGTGCTTGCTGCATGTTCCATGCTATGTGCTGCCTCGAAAGCAAGATGGATTGGCCACACAGAGAGGATGCAAAGTGTCCCAGACAAATCCAGATGAACTACCAAATTTGGAAATGCCTCATGGAGCCCAACCCACATTCCAGGACTTGTTGAGGTGCACTCCTCTTGACTCACAGCGCAAAGTTGACAAACTACCCACAAAGGGCTCTGAATTCTCTCTGTAATTAATTAGCCACAGGAAAACCTCAGAGAAGGGAGAAGGGAGCAATTTAACACAGCTCTCAGGATGACACAGGATGCTGAAATGCTGAAGAGTTAACCTATCCCTTCTTCTCACCTGTCCCTTAACACGGTGTCCCAAAGGCCACTCCTCTGAAGGGGAAGGTCCCTAGTCCAGAGCAGATGGTGATTCTGTGGTTAGTTTTCCAAGTCATGAGAATGGCTTCCTTCCAACCTTACAGGTTTTATACTGTAGATGACACAAACAAGAAGCATTACTCAGTGCAAATCTTCCCACTAACTTCCATGGCAATTGAGAGAGGCCTCATCCTACTGCTGATCTTCCTGAGATGCCACTGCTGAGATATGGTCTGTCCCTTTGCTGCTTCAAACACCTCCAGATGTCTTAAGATCCAGATCAAGACAACAACATGTCTTGTGTGCAAGGCTCCCTGCTTCTCCCTCCTGTCTCCATCCCATGGCTTTATCCATGATACTAGTTTGGGACATAGCAGCAGAGCTTTTCCTAAACAATTCTTCATTCACGGGCATCTTCGATCACATCATCCTATTTGGTTGGTATTTCCCCCAAAAACATCTGCTTAGAGGGTCTGAGAATAATTTAAGTCTCCTGAGTGAAGAGGAAATACTAAAATGAGGGGAATTCCTCCTCTCCCCTTCAGATTGTCTCTAGTGAGTGAGTCCACCTCATTCTGGGCTTTCATTTGTAACCATCTGTGACATTTAAGAAAAAGCTGAATGAATTCATCATCACAACATGGTATGCAGCAAAGAGCTCATAATTTCCCAGTCATTTACTTAAATTACTACAGAATAAGCAAACTAAACTAAATTACAATGCGGAGAAATGAGAAAAAGGCCTTGTCTTTGATTTCAGTACTCCACCTAAGTGCCAAATTTACTACCTCATTACATGTTCTGCTGTGTTCAAGAAACAGGAAGGAGAGCGACATGTGTATACTTTAATCACTTATCTAATCAAACTTTCTGCTACTTTTAGAGTGGGAAGGTTGGGAAAGAAAAGAAATATTTTCCCCTCCCAAACCTGTACTGCTAAAATGGTACTTGGTGTACACTTCCCTCCTGCCCTAGACCATTCCCCTGTCACCCAGGTGTAAGCCTCTTCTCCATGGGTGTGTAAGTCATCCTTCAGTACATGTCCTGCCATGGTGAGGAAGCCCAGTTCATCCAGACACCCATCTGTGCCTTGGCTGCTCTGTGAAACCAGCCTCCAGAAGAAAAGCCACCAGGACAGATGTGGCCTTGCTGTCTGGGCTGTGAATATAGGACTTCTGAGACATGGCTGAGGTGTGGAAATGGAGAACTGCAGCCAACCCACTGCAGAACAAACACCCTGGATGCTTTCTTCTAAATTTCCTGTGTACAACCCCTGTTTGCAGCACTCTGTTTGATTCGCCCATCTCTCTCAAGCCACTAGGATTCTTCTACTGTCCTGACATGCAACAGCTGTGGGGACACCCAGCAGGTTTAATATTGGTGGATTATTCCAGACCTTGGCCAATATATTGCTCCAAGCCAACCTAGTCTCGGCTGCCTTTCTACAGCCTTCTGCAATTGTGTAGTGCAGCTTAAAGGGCCAAACTAGAAGGGCACATCTGCTTGTTGATTTCCCAGAGCCCTCTTGTGGCAATGAGGGAGAGCCAAGGAAAGGCCCTTGCCTCCCTGAAAAACAAGAGGATTTTGGGAGGTGCCCTGCATGGGTTTTGCCATCCTAGGATGGCACACCAAGGGCTGAACTCAGAGCTGACCTCAGCAGATACATCTTTGCTTGGATGGAGCAGGAATGTTTACACCACAGGCTGGCTGAAGCAAGACCCAAAACTGTCTGTTCTGGGTATCTGTTGCTGTCCCTTTCTTGGTTTGACAGGGAAGACGTTCTAGATGATGATGCCAATGTCTTTTCATGGCTTCACATTAGAAAAGGTGAAGCAATCCAGTAATTTTGAATGGGTTGGGAGCTTAAAGAGGCTCATAAATTTTAACAGAAATGTCTCATCCACTAAATATGGATTGCTTGCATTTCCAGGTTGACTTACGTGTCAGTACAGCCAACCAGGGCTCAAAGTTTACTTCAGCCAGCAAACATAAACTACATCCCAGGTTTTAATCCAGATCCTTTCTACAGACTGAGATGTGGCATACCATACCTCAGGTGAAAAGCAGATCCAAGACACTGACATCAGCCCCTGGAGCTGGTACCAAAGTAATATTGTACAGCAGCACAGGTGGTGTCACTGAGACCATCCTGCTGCTCCTGCACCATGCCTAGGAGCCTCTCAGGTCTGGCTCTCAAGGAAGGTATCAATTCATAGCTCTTCCCCACCTCAAGACACAGGACTGCATCCTGCTTTGCTGCAGCTTACACTAAAGTGGCTGTGGGGTTTTTTTAAGGTTTATGACTGCTGTCAAAAGAGGCAAATTCTCCATTGCTAGGCAAATAAAGCAGAAAGCAGTGGACTTACAACACACCTTTTGCCTCAAAACACAAAATGTCAGTGTCACAGAAATTCCTGCTCTGCCTCATTATTATATTTATGTAATGCCAACCAGGAAAAACATCTTTAGCACAGTGGTCTAGAAAAAAATGTATGTGATCAAAAAATACCCTCACAGCTGAAGTACCACAAACCTGCCATTTTTGTACACAGAAAAGTTTGATCTGTCAGGAAAGGTACACACAACACAATCTGTTATCCTTGCACTCAGTTCTGAAGAACTCCCCACTGCAGGAAGACCAGAATCTTCAGCTGGAGCCAAAGATAAATTCTGTTTGGTCTTGACTCAAAAAGTCTACAGGACAAAGTGTCCTTCAAAGTGTCCTGTACTGGTGTGGTTTTCCTGTGACTATTTAAATGTCTGTGCTCTTAAAGATGCCAGCTTGCATTTATTTTTTATTGTACACGATTTTTAAATAGGATTCTTGTGATTTTGTATTGCAGGATTGGAGAGATATGAAGACATCCTTAGTTTATTTAGTCCAACCTCTGTAAGCCAAAGAAATCCCATCATCATCTGATTTTAAGATGAGAGAAATTTTACATTTAGTGGAGATAAGAGGATAAATTTTCCAAACAACGTATTACATTCTTCCTCCTGAATGACAGTTTCTCTTTCCTTTGCCCCTTCAGAAACAGTAAGTAGAAGACAGACAATGGTGCTGTTAAAGCATCTGTGAGTCCTGCCTTGTTTTTACAGCAGGGTTACACTCACAGCTCACATTTAGTCTGTGTTCTTCTACAACCCCCACATGTTTTTCTGAAGTACTGCTCAGACAGTTATTTTCCATTCATATAAAGATCATAGCTCATGTGTTCACAAGGTTTTTAATTCTGTCCAGCTAATATGGCATTGGGAATTCAACTTCTGAAGTGCCAAGTGTTCACCTGTCTTTTATCAAACTTTATCTCACTGATTTCAGATCTTCTCTCCAGTTCAAGAGATCATGCTGAAATCATTGCTGTCAAAGTTCTTGTAATTTGGCCCCACAAATGAAATAGCATGCCACTTGCTATTTAGTATGTCCAATTTAGTAACAGAAATTTGAAATTGTGATTAGACTGTGAAGATGGATCCTTGAAGATGGATCTCTAAAGCCCTTCCAGTTTGACAGTTACCAGCAAACTACTGGTAACAACTCTTTTTAGTTTATTTTTCTAATAGAGACACATAAGGAAGACATATCCAGTAAGGAGTGGCTTTGGGTTTGTCTAATTTAGAGAAAAGGAGGCTGGAGGGTGACCTCATTGCTCTCTACAGCTTCCTGAGGAGGGGACGTGGAAAGGGAGGTGCTGAGCTCCTTTGCCTACTACCCAGTGACAGGAAATGTGAGAATGGTTCAATGCTGCACCAGGGGAGGTTCAGACTGGATGTTAGGAAGCATTTCCTTACCAAGACAGCAGCCAAACAAGAGGTGGCCAATGCCCCAAGCCTGTCAGTGGTTAAGAGGCATTGGACCATGACCTTAACAACATGCTTTAGCTTTTGGTCAGCCCTGAAGTAGTCAGACAGTTGGCCCAGATGATCATTGTAAGTCCTTTCAAACTGAACTAGTCTGTTCTGTTCTGTTCTATTCTATTCTATCCTGTATTTTTAACAATAGTTTAACCTGTGCTATCATTCCTGACTTGATCCTGAGTCTGTCACCTGGGACAGCATCAAGACATCTTCTGTCAAGGCATATCACACTTATGATGTGCCCTGATTTAAAGGGCAGCTGACCTACTATAGGAGGAAGTTTGGTTAACTAGATATAATCTCCCAAACTAGCCACAAATGTATTGGCAGCTCTGAAATGTTTGCACAGAATTTTGGTTTCATGCAGCATTTCTATTGATGGCTTTTGATAGTCAGACTGCTTTTCAATGAATGCTTTGGTGGAAGCATAGTTTTGGATTTTGACCACATCCATTCTATAGGTGCATTAAATGGTAGGACAGAGCCAGAGAAAAACACATTGTGCATTTGGTTGCCCACATGATATCCACTCCTTCTCACTCCCCATCTCAGAGACCACCAACAAGGACGTCCCCACAGAAAGGTGTGCAGCTCTCCTGTACAACATCTGTGGCTACTGCAGACCAGCAATGAGCACAGTGCTTCTCATCACAACATTCTTCAACCTCACATCAAAACCCACCAAGGAAATACGCCTGAAAAAAAATGTAAGCTTGGTTATTTCCCCACGCTGCACCATTTAAAGGCAAAATAATTTTCCTTTCCCGTAACAGATGGAAATAATTCCTATGGTTTCCATCTGTTAGTGAGTGATACTGCCCTGATAATGCACAAAACCACTCCAAGACAGAGGCATCGATTGCACTGAGAAGCACTTCTTAGGAAATAAAAATAAAAAACGTTTCCCATTTTTACGATATAATTAGAGCATGAGGGGAAGTGGTTTCTAGTCCTGTTCCATGAATTAGATTTTTCCATTTGCTGCTAGATTCATGGAGGCTTAGGAAGCTGTTAGCATGCAGATAACTAAAAAGACAGTAATTCCAATTTGAATCAATCTGATGCCTAATTCTCAGAGAAGAAAGAAGAAGCTGCTTAGAGCTTTCCCAGATGCCAAGTTGCCATTTTTCCTGGCAGATACCCACATATTTTGAAACCTTTATGACAACTGTTTCAGATGTTTGCAATAACAAAGCCAAGGCCAGTAATAAATTCAGCCATTGGCCAGTGTTAAAACATTCCAGAGTCTCTTCTGAAAATTCCACCTACCTGGTTATGCTTTCATTCCTCCTGCCCCAGCTCATGGTGTTACTGAAGACAATCAAAGGTTTGCCTGCCAAATCTACATGGACACTAGGAGAAGAAAGTTCTTTCTGAGCACTTGAGCACAGAGGTCTCCCAACAGTTTATACATCCACCTATTTTTGGATGGTTTTTTCACCACCTTCTTTAGAAATTGCAAATTGCAGCAAAAACCTTGGAAGTTTTAAATTTTCTTTTTAGCTGAGGAAAGACAGATTTTTCCCTGAGAGGTCACAAGTCCTGACAGCAAACCTGCTCCAGTGTGGGTTTCCCCCAGGGTCACAGCCTCCTTTGGACACCCACCTCTTCCAGCAAGGGGTCCTCCAGGAGCTGCAGGTGGATCTCTGCTCCCCTGTGCACTTCCATGGGCTGCAGGGAGACAGCTCCTTCACCATGGTCATCACCACGGGCTGCAGGGGAACCTCAGCTCCAGCACCTGCCCCTCCTGCACTGAGCTGGGTGTTAGCAGGGTGTCTGCTGGGTGTCTGCTCCTCTCACATATCCTCACTCCTCTCTCTGCTGCTGCTGCTCTGCAGAAGTTTTTTCCCCCATTCTTAAATATGTTATCTCATAGTGACTACCAGTATCACCAATGGGCTCAACTTTGAGCAGCCGTGTGTCCATCCTGGAACTGGCTGGCATTGGCTCTGTCAGACATGGGGGGAGTTTCTGGCAGCGTCTTACAGAAGCTACCTCTGTAGCTCCCTGTCACTACCAAAACCTGACCTTAAAAACCAAATACGCTCTTTGTGCAGCTGTTGGTACCTTTTTTTCTTTGAAAAGATACAAAATGTCTTTCTAGTAATTTGTTCTCAATTTTTCCAAAGTGGGGATTTAGTGAGGAGGAATTTAAAAGACAGTTCAACTCTCAGTGATTAAAGGCTGGCCTCATGACCCCTACACTGCATCTGGAGTTCATGGCAGCCACACAGGATCACATAACACGTAGGCACCACAGGGACATTCCCTGTTCACTTTGTCCACAATGTGGGCAAGATCTGATCCACTTTACTCGGGAAACAGTTGCTGAAAGTGTGCCTTCAGTCTCTGCCAGCAGGTACCCAGTGCCCCATCTGCTCATGAAGCTCAGTCTGTCTTCAGACGCACCACTTTTTCATCACCTGCTCTTTCGTCATTGCCTTCTCCATGAGCAATTTCCAGCCTTTCCAGGGAGCTATTGGGTCTGCTTGCCATCTGTCCCTCTCCTTCCCCTGGGAACACTTGGACAATGTTTCATTTACTGTTGGTTTTTTAAAGTAAGTTGAACATCTTTTGATAATAAATTGCTCTTGGTATCCTTTGGAGCCACTTACATCTCCTTTGGTGACCTCTTGCTCTTTCTGTGCATTACCATGTCTTAATGTACACTTTTGCCATTTCATTGGTCCACATCTGATGCCAGAACAAGTCATGATCCTGAGTCGTGATCCTATTATTCTTCTCAAGAGTGCTCACTACTATCCAGGATTATTTTTCCCCTTAGCATTACTCTTTTCTCATTTGCATTCTTTCTTCTATGTCTGTGTGTGTGTTCTCTGTTTCATTCCTTGATGTTTCACATCTTTACTTCTGGCACTCCCCTTTCTTTTACCCTTCAAAAACAAAGATAATAAAACCTTTTACAGCTTTCTAGATAAGATTTTTTTCCTAATTAACTTTTTATTGGTTTTGTTTGATAGAATAAAAAGTATTTGTGTATACTGAACACAGAAAGGAATAAATATGGATAAACTTGAAGACTCATCTAGGTTAAGTTAAGGGGACAGGTGGACAAAACTATATTTAAGGTGATGAACAGAGAAAGAGAGAACAAGAGCAAATGAAAGCGGAATCTGGGAGTGTTTTCACATAGCCAATTTTTACAGACAAAAACAAAGCAAAGTTTTTCTAATCTGATAAAAAATAGAATTGGGCAAATACATAACTTCATCTAAGACTGAACTTTGCCTCTCTTTTTTTTCCACATTGGGATTGACAGAATTTTCCAAATTTCCTTTAGTATTATTTACTTTAAAACCAAACAAAACCCAGCCCACTAACCAACCAACCAACCAGCCAACCACCAGGTGAGATGTTCTCCATGGATGATAGCAATATACAAACAGGAAGTAGTCTCATGAGATTTCCAAACTTCTCCTTGTTCCTGGGCTGACCATTTCCTTTTTCCACTTTTTTTCCTTCAGAGGCCAGCTCCTAGCTTTTTTTTTTTTTTTAATGGAGCTAGTGAGGGCTATATGGCTTGAGTCTCTGGGGACCTCCAATGTCCATACTGTCCACTCCTCTGAGCAACCCCCTTGCCACTGAGAGCTGATATCTCTTCAAACAAGCAAGCAAAATTGAAGCACGCTGCCCAGACAACTCTCCCAGCCTACCACACCAACACAGAAAAAACTGTTCCCCAGCTATTGCATTTCAGTAGGGAATCCCAATTGTACCTTGCATTTTTTTGTTTGGGATTGTGAGAGGGTGGGTTTTTTTACAGGGTGAGGGAATACACCCTGTAATTGTGTATTAGTGTTCAAGCACTGAGCTGGTGAACTCCTTCTGGCTCAGGTGAGTGACAGAGAGAAATTCTGACTCATTTGCAACCAGGAAGGAAGCAGAGTATACTGTGTGCTCTGAATTAGGGACAGCCAGCGAGATTATAGCTGGAAAGGCTGCCTGCTGAGAGCACAGTGTATTTAGAAGCATCTAAAATTATTTGTGTGACTCAGTACTGTTTTCCTAACACTGGCAGCAGCATGTGGTAACTCTCCCCCTTGGGATGCTCTTTTTATCCTCCTTGGTTTTTAACTTGTGGATGAGGAGGAGGAAGAAAAATCAAGAAGAGGGAGACTTTCTCTGCTGTTTATCAAAAACAAACACTTTGCACTTCTCCAGCAATTCAAGGTGATTTGCAGATGAACTTGCAGGTGTTGGACTTGGACCTGGGTCAGTATCGCATAGTATCTACTGTTGTAACAAGAGCAAAGTTGTGTGATTATCTCTAAGCTGTTCTGATTGAGCTGAAGGGTTTGTTTGTCCTGGAACAAATCCTTTCTTTTCTGCCAAAGACAATTTTACACAGTTAAAATCATGGCAATGTGTGGGTGGGCACCACTATGAAATCTGGAATGTTTAATACATCACTTTGAGGAGCCAGGAGGACCCAACAGTAGCAGCACCAGGAAATGCTATAGGGAGATAGTAAGAACTCTACTATAACTTATAACTTATTCACCTTCATATTACAGAGGTCTTTGGTGATCCAGTACTACCAAGTAGTGTTTGATTTTCATCCCATTTATGCCAGTTGCTCAAACACATTCTCCCATCACTCATGACAGCGTGCCCCTTCAGAAAATTTCATCTGATGGCATTATGTAGAAAGTGATACCTGTTCTCAGCTCAAGGACTTTGAAGAATCTACCACGTGAGCTGTCCCAGGATTTAATCTACTTCCCAGGCAATAAAGCTCAGTACCTCCTGTCTTTTCCTAAACTGCTTCACATCTGGATCCAGTCACTACAGTTGCCTCTGCCTACTGGATCAAGCACCACTTGGCAGTCAGGAATGCCCTGCAGGCTCCCAGTGGTTGGAGATCATGACTGAGCTACCTCTTTGCCAGCTCATTTGTGCCCAGAGCTTTCTGGGAAGCCTAAAGGAAAGAGAGTTTCATGTCACAGTGTGTCTCTGCAAGTCCAAATGGCCCTCGTGCTGGGCGAGTGAGTAGGCACAGAAGCTGCTGTGCGGTCGTGATGATAACATGGCAGTGCCTGAGCCAGCTATTCCCTTCAGTGATTCATTCTTCCCCCTCTTATCTCCTTCCCTAACCAGCTTTGCTGACAAAATTAGCAGCATACCTGCTGTATGCTTAGTGCTACCGTTCACAGCACAGAAGAAAATACTAATTCATCATGAATAGAAACAAATGGACCCACATTAAGCAGAAAGCAACTTACTGCATCCAAGTGACTAGTATGCTTTGACTCATCTAATGGAGGCCACCACAGAGAAGAGCCTGCTAGGCAGAAAAGAGGAAGTCCAGATCTGGATGAGAAAGCATCTAGTGACACAGGAGACATTCCTAAAGCTCTGCAAGTGTCAACCACAGCATGTTTCCTTCCAATCCCCTTGCACATCATGTAGCTATCTGGACTGGAGCTCCCCCTGATCCATCCAAACCACAGAAAAGGCAAATGGGCCCCCAGCAAGAGACATCTTAGCCTTCCCCCTCTCCATAACCACCTTCACTTGTACTCTGAAAACTAAAACTGGGGAAAGCAGAAAATCCAGCTGGAAAGAACATGGACTCATGTGTGAGTCATATAGCTGGATACCCTACCTGACTTCTTTTGGATTCTGTTTTTGTCCGGGTACTTGCCAACCACACAGGATCTACTGGTTGACGGAATCTACTCTCCATTCATGGAAAGGACTCACCCTAGTTCTAAAGATAACTAAGTACTATTTGCCAGCAGGGAAATGAAGTCTGTCCATGTGTTCAACTGACTGCTACACACTCACAGCCAGAACATCTGCACAGAGATCAATTGCACCAATGAGTGAGGACTCAGTCAGTTCCTTTTCCAGCTGTCTTTCCATCGTACTGTAGAGGACACAAGGAGACAACTAAATGCTCTTCTTTAAGAGCAGACATACATTGATGGAACAATTGTTCAAAGTCCAAAATGTTGCTCCCACCTTTCCTCCTTTCCCTACATTGCTTTCCTCAAAATTAGCATCTCAACAGAAGCACATTTCAGCCCAAAGAGACAAGCTCCAGACATGATGGATTTTCCTCCTTCTTTATTCAAGGTCAGCTTCAGTCCTAAGGCACTGGGTTATTTTTTTCAACAAAGCATTACAAAACCATGGTAATGGGATCGACCTCTGCCTGGAAGCTGCTAATGACTTCCTGGGTGAGCACCCAGGGAATGGATCCACTCTGGTCCACACGCCGCTGGGGGAATTAATTCACTGGAAGAGCATTACCTAGCTGACTTCCATGGGGAAAAAAAAGCACTTCCAAGGGAAAAAAAAAGGGCCCAGCAATGGCTGGCTGAAAACTACAGCTTGCCAGGGGGGCTGGCTGTTGTCAGATATTGTTAAATCTCACAGTGCTGCATGGCCATGGCATGTCCCCAGCAGACAGGGTGTTTTTGTTTAACAGTTATTTGGGAGCAAAGTGCACCAAGTACCTTAGGCAAGCATTATTATTAACTCAGATTATTCATCACTGGTTTTGCTATTACTCTACACCTAAGAGAGGGCACAATGACTCAGATCCCAGAAGGCCTGTGAAGGAATGCACAGACCACAGAGCAGGCATGAGCTCATGTCCCAGGCAGGCACAGCAAGGCAGGTATGGTCCAAACACCTTGCATGCTTCCTGTAGTGCAGTGCTGAGTGCAGAACCCTCCTTGGGCACAAGGCAGGCATGTGAGAGGAGGCTGCACCCCTCCTTTCATGCCACACAGATCAGTGAAAGAAGAGAAAGGGAAAAGGGTTTTCCTGACAACAACACACCACAAATAAGACTGAGTCAGACTTGTGTGTTAAGCTGCATTGTGAATAAGGTCCAGCAATTGAATTGTTTCTTCAGGAAAATAAATAAACTAAATACATGCCGAAACCAGGCCTGTTCCTATTGGCATTTTGGACCCAGCTCCTTTCTGAGCTCTAACTTGCAGAGACATTCTGTAAGTCCAGAGGATGGAGGAGATGAGCTTTTTCACTTTTAATTGCCCTGAGCAACATGATGTAGCTGTTAGGATGGGCCGGCTTGATGCAGGTTTTTGGAGGCAAATCCCCAGAAGTTCTGTTCCACCTAAATTGCTTTATGATGCTATGATCTTTCCTACTGGAAACCACATGAAGGGAAAAGCACAATTGCTCCAAATTTACATATCTCTTTTTTTAGCACAGGTCTCTTTAGCCACTAACAGCCAGCACAGGCCTCTCAGGAAGTGTACTCTCCTCTCCAAAGAAAGATGCACATGCACCAAGCCTTCTATCACTGCTCATAAGCACCTTTTGAATGCCCTGTACTTTCCACAATTACTGGATAAGCAAGAAATCAATAACAGTTTCTCCTGTCCTTCAGCTAAAATCATAGAAGGATCACTTTTACACTGGAAAAACTCAACTGGCTTTGCAGCCATCCAGCTTCACAGGGATTCCCAGGGACCTACAGAGAAGATCCAACTTGAATATTTCAAGTCGATAAATATGGGAATTCAGTGCACTTGATTTTCAAGTTTCCTGGTTTGTTTACTCAACAGTATGGTCCAGTTGCCCAAGAAGAGGGCTGTGAGCCAGGTTTCCTGACTTGTCAAAGCCCTGACTGCATAGATTATATTTTTGTTCAGGATTTGTCCTAGACTTAGCTGTTGCTCACGTGGTGCAGAAAATGGGCTTGTCACATCTTGACCCATCACTAATGGGGAGAATCAGGAGCTTTGGGGTCAGGCTGGCACCAGGAGCCTGTGAGGAGCTGAGAGACCTTTTGTAGTGACACACAAGGTGAGCCCTGGCAGAAGAGAGACTTCGATTTCATGGTTTGAAGATACACAAGCAATTACTTTAGTTTTGTGAAGGTGCACCAAATGTGTGCCTTTCTCATAAGAAAAAGGATCAACTTTTAAAAAACCTCAAGATCACAAGCCTGGTTCTAATACTGCTTCAACTTTCAGCTCTCCAGGTAGTACCTTTCCTCCATGAAGGGGTGGTGGATTTTTTGTGCACTGAGGTTAAGTTTCCCAGGGCTGGCAGATTTCTACCGGGGCAGAGAGCCCCATTCATCTTTTCCTCCCTCAGTGAAGTCAACATTTACAGCTGATGGATTTTTCAAAAACAGAAAAGCCAAAACCTAGATTGCTATGCCACTGTGACAGCTCTAAGTCTGTAACATTAGATTTGCTTATGAACCTTTTCCCTCATGTCTGATGGATCATCTGACATGCATGCATCCAAACTCAGGGAACTGATGTAGCTATTTCCAGATGGGCTTCATCTCATCCCAGGTTGGATGTATAAGCTGCATGGATGATTCATTCTCTGCAGGTCTTTACAGTCTTTACAGTCCTATCATAACCTTCAGAAATGGTGCTTTGTCCTATTCCAGCACCTGCTTAAAAGAAGCAAGCACGAAAACAGTAGTACCTCATTGCAATAAATCTCATCAAATTTAGATTTGAGATCTTACAGCAGGGAGATGTAGGTGTGCTACACTGCCTTCCTTCTGCCACTCAAAAAGTTGAACAAATCAGATTTTAACACTAACATAAATGGGAAAAAATCCCCACTGGAAGGAAAAAGTTAAATTCCAGTGGAGTCATCCAAAAAGAAGGACCAGGGTAACTTTTTAAATCTTTTTTTTTTTTTTATCTTATCTTCCTTCCCCAAACCTTTCCCTGAGTCTCTCTTTCTTCATTCCCTTGGAGAACAACAATCTTTTTTTCTTGATCAAGGAAATAATACCAAAAGCAAAGAACTGCCTTAAATTGTTTGGGCAGCAGGAGTGGTTGGTTCAATTAATTGGCTTAACTTTTCAGAAACACCTGGTATGCTGTTTACACCCTGTGAGAAGCAGACTTCCATTAGGAACAGAGTAAAGAAGATGAATGAAAATCAGCAAAGACTCACCTGCAGACTTTGGCAAGCAAAAGATCTTTAGCCTAGTCCTGCTGAAACCACGCTGCAAATGCATCTGCTCACACAGGCTGAAAGTCAGGGTAATACAGCTTTCAGGACCTTACAGGAGCTTTGACCCCAAGAATGGTGCCAAATGGGGATGATAAAAAGACTAATTATCCTTATTATTATTTCAGGGAGATCATCTAACGCTGGAAAGTGTTCCTGGACTTCATCTAGGTACGTTCCAGCAAGAACACGAGGACCAGAGACAACATGGTGCAAATTGAACGACAGGCTCGAGCCTTCACAAAACCTGGACCTCTGTGAGCTCACTGAAATGCATGACCAGCATGGCACAGAGGGCTTCACGGGGTTTCCTAGAAAACCTCTGTGTGTGACTGAGGCAGGAAAAACTGCATAAGTGGCCAGAGAAGACAGTGAAGAACCAGAGCCATTGCTATATATGACAACCCCTGAAAAAGAAAAATTTACTTTCTTGGTTGCAGTACTGGCAAAAAAGAGGTTTCAGCTGTTTCCTGACTTCTCTTCCAGGAGACAGGATGCTCTGTCCACCTCAAAACAACACTGCTCATCATCAAATGGAAGGGATGATTTCTAATACACAATGGTACTTCAAAAAGTCAGGCCAGATTTTCTGTCCTTCTATGTGAGTTGGTATGCACTTGGTACTCTAAAAGGTAAGGTAACAGGCAGGTGAAGACCTTGGCCTCTCTGACTGGTAGGAAGCTCCATGGAAGGTAACTGGCTGGCTCAGAGACCCCTTAGGGACCCACAGCACATAAGCTGGCTCTTTTTTTTTTGAAACCAGTTGTGAAACACACATTCTCCCACAGGCTGTGGATGATACAGCCATACAGATGCAGTAGGAGTCATTCTCAAACCTCCTAATTGTTTGAAATTCCTCATGCTCGATATTTCCAAGAGGGCAAGGAGGGAGCAGATCTAAAAAAAATAATATTGTAAATAATTTATTTACCAGTGGAGGGACTTTCTCCCTGCATCTGGCTTTGCTATTATCCTGAGCAGCCCACCAGCACAGAGCAAGCAGAGATGTGTAGCGTGGGTGGGTTGGAAAGGCTTATCTCATACATCATCTGCAGCTCACTGCTGGGACTGAATGGGGCTTGCTGGCTGCAGGAGATTTAATTAAGAGGAGATGTATGTTGCACTGGGGACAGGGCTCTTGCCTTGGCATGCTGTGTTTCTATTGCACACTTTTGACACGGAACATAAATGTTTTTCCTTCTTCCTAACATCAATTCTTATTCGAATAAAACCAATGCCTGACTGGTCCTGTGAGAGCACAAGTCCCAGTATATTCCCTTAATGTGACGGGGAATTCATCTTGAGACTCTCAGACCCCCTTGTCCCTTTGTTTCTTGACAGGAAGGCTCATGCTGTTTCCAGAGCCAGCTTCAGGACAGAGCAGCAGGGGCACAGTGAAGCCTGCTGAGGTGTGGAGCCCTGATGGGAAGCCCAGGAATACTGCTTGCTGGGTCACAGCCACTGCCTGAAAGCTACCCCTCTAGCAAGCATCTGCTTCCCCATGTTCCAGTGCACTCCCACACAGGAACATTCACCACGTGCAGGCAGCAAAGCTGAGCTAAAATTAGAAAGAATAATTTCTGAAAGATTAGTAAATTAAGGGTGTCTTTTGCAGGACCTTACCCTGTGCATGTTAGGGGGTGTTTTGGCTTCAATTTAGCCATGACATATCAGTCATCTCACCTGGTGCCTTGCCTGACATTTTCCAGATCAGCCTTCTCTGTCTTTCAGACCATTCAGCCACCTTCTTTCATTACTGTTATAGCCCAATGAACAACAATTTCAGCCCTCTTTCTTGATGGGGCAGCTCATGTGCACAGTTTCTTCATCTGGCTTGTGTAAATGAATATTCAGAGATCAAATGGTTGTTCTGGAGTGAATACAGGGTAGTGACACCCTGAGAGGACTCTGCTGACACCAAACACCGAGGCCGTGGCACGCACAGCTGGAGAGCATTAGCAGAGCCCATTCAGAGGTTTGCCTCTCTCAGGGCTGGTTTCTGTTCTTTTTATTGGTGGTAAATTACTTTCCAAGCTCCCCTGTGAACTGAGGAGACATCACTTAATTTTAAAATGATAGATCATTTTGATGTCTCTCACTTCCCCTCTGCTCCCTCCCGAAGGAGTGGAAGCCCCAGTGACCACCACTTTGAAGGCTGTGCTGGCCCCCACATTAAGGTCTATCTTCATCAGAAGTAATCTCTCTTTCTCTGAGTGGACAAAGATCTTCCACTGCCTGGAGGTTATTCTCAATGCCATTTTTAATGCAGTTTGTGCTCAGCCAGGGCACGGCAGCCATCAGCTCAAGTTCAAACACTGTCAGTAACACTTCTTACATAGATAGTCTGTAGCCTGCTCCCCAAAAGCCTGGATCCCAGAAACCTGTCTTCCTCTTTTCTATAACCTTCAGTGCAAATGGACTGCCACTTTATTCACCAGGGTGATGGGGAGTCTTCCCACCTGCTTTCAGCCATCTCCTTCGAGCTCAGTATTGTGAAGCCCATGGACAGAGCCAGGTCCTTCCAGATGTGGAATCTTTCTCCCTACCTGACATCCAGGAGGGAAGAATTGAACCCCTTCAGGAGATGAGGTATTTGGACTAAAACCTGTGCCTGTGCTGTTCCAAGATACAGATGCCATTCCCTCCAGGAGTGACCTAAGAGTAGTGATACCCCTCTTTCCAGAGTCATCTTTTGGCCAGAGAGTAAAGGATGACCTTTTCTTGGGTTCCCTCAGGTTTTCTCCAAGCTAAGGCTGGGCTCTGGGACTGTGTCAGGGACATGCTTTTCACAGACAGGGAACCAGGGCACCTGAAAAATCCCCACTACTGGAGGCAATCTCAACCCTATCCCAATCCTTTGGGCTCAGTGAACCCAAGCAGTGCTGGACTTCTGCCTCAATCCACTTCCCAGAACTATATACAACAGAGTCACAATGTATAGCCCAACTGGACTAATCTAGTTATGGCAAACATTTTGGTATGCACCCCTTGGTACCAGCTTTGACCTCTTTATCTCATTCTCATCAACCCACTCTTCCTAAAGCACAAGCCAAAAATAGACAGTGGCAGTGACTCAGAAAGGGAAGGAAGAGTCATTCTGACTCAAATACCAAGGTGGGCCTCCAGAGGATGGCACATGGGACCCTGCACCAGCACTTGCAGCTCTCCATGTCTCAGCTGCCAAAGTTCCCTCCCTAGAGACTGCAGCATGCTGGAAATGCTGCTGCTTGTCTCTCTAGCAGCGGAGGTGATGCTCTGCTGACTCTGTAGTGTGACTCAAAGGCATCACTGCTTCAGTAGGTCTTGACCAAGGGCTGAAACCTGAGTAGCTTTACCTGGGCTGGGAAAGAACATGGCCCAAGGAGCCCAAGGAGCCAAGGGCCTCTCTGGCCTGGAGCAGCACAGCATAATTTACATCCATACAACTAAACTTTCTTCTCTGTCTATCCATCCAGGGAGTACTCCCTGACTGTTGTTTCACCTGAACCACAGCCAGGCAGTCCTGCAAGCTGGGACAGTCAGAGCCAAGACAGAGATGTGGACGGGTTCACAACTAATCTCACAACCCATTTCTAATTAGGAAAGCCAAGGTTATAGAGCACTTGTATTTAACTTTCCTAAGCTGGTCTGACTCTTGTTAGCACCAATGGCCCTGCTAACAAGCATCTTGTCTTCAGACAACATCATTCCACTGTTCTTCTTTCTGAAGGCACAGCTGAATGGGAGGCTTTTCCTTGGGAAAGAGAAGATAATTTTCAAAAAGATAAGCAGACACATTCCTCTAGAAGGAGAGAGCAGACCTCCATTACCTGTACCTAACAGTCTCCCTTCCTGTTTTTCTCGTGTTCTGTGTATTTTCCCTTTTGTCCAGCAATACAGCTCAGATAACAATATCACATGGGCTCTCTGAGTTTGTAAGTGTATGTTAGATGATTGGATAAAATAAGGCAAAGTATGACCAAACATAGAGATGGACAATCCCAGAGAGTGGTCCTATCCCACATCACCAGGAGCAGTGGGATCCCATCCCAGCCTGCTCAACAGATCAGCTAGTATTCAGTTCTCCCATCTAGAGCAGGCTCACCTGCAGCAAGGAAAGCAGGTCCCCAGAGGATGCAACTGCATCCTCACCTCCTACAGAAACACAGTTGGTTTCCCTTGCTTTCCTTACCATCTGAAACAGTCCACAGCAGTGTTAGTTCCTCTGACTGGTTGTAAAAGGTCAGCAGAGGTCAGTCTATGGGTGAAGGAACTGAGGAGTCCTCTGGTTCCATCGATACTCATCTCATTTATTTAAATGTCCTTTTTTTGCAAAGTGGGGACCATGACTGAGGAAGTATCTGCCCCAGCCATCCCCTCCCTTCAGCAGAAGCCAAAAGAAAATTTCTTCTTTGAATTAGTTACAGCAGTACTATGACTAATTTTGTGTCCATGACCACCTGTAGTTCCTTCAGCCCCTTCCACTCTGGAATTGCTCTGCCCAAAGCATTCAGACTCAAGATGCTCTTTGCATCCTCCAAAACACTAAGACATCTGTGGTCTGAGCTGAGCAGACTTAACCCGCTCTCAGATTCTATCTCTATGCTTATATTTTACAGTAGGAGGTTTTGACTAAAAAAAGATGATAGCTTTGATCAATGCAACCTCTTGCTAGAGCTAGGAAAGCATGACCCTGAGCTGACTTTCTTCTTCCAAATATCACATTCTGCTTCAAAGCGGAAAGAGTCCTGAAGATGTCAGAATTTTTTTAATCCATCATTTTGCTTCACCTTGTTCTGGGAAAGAGGCAACTCATCCGAGCTGCAATTTCGCAAGTACGTCAAACCTGGGCCAGGCAGACACCAAGGACATCCCTGCTTGAGTGAATAATGTATTCCTAAAGATCAACCCCATCTTTCAAATGGAAATATCAAGGAAGTACCTGTGCCCCTTTCTGCAATCAGACCAGTGTAGCTCTTTCAGGGAAAGAAACCAAACTGCTGCCCAGTTCATTACTCTGTGCAGAACCACAGCCAAGGGCTTTCCCGGCTGGCAGTCCACATCCATGTAGGCAATGTGCAGACACTGTAATTGCTCTCTCATGCTTGTTTTTCCTGACTTTTCAGAAGTGAGCAGCACCTAACATATCTCAAAGACCAGGTCCTTTGATTTATAAAGAGCACCTGTCCAGTGCCACGTTCTTTAATTAAAAAAATCATTTAGTGTCTGATCACAACAAATGGATCAATATTTTTAAGGTGCTGCTGAGTAACAACACAAAAACCCAAAACAACTTGAAATACAGACAGACCACTTTTCTCAGGAAATCAGAGAGCTTCCTGAAGTTTACTTAATTCAGCAATTTTGGAGCAGCATTCCTGGTCATACTGGTGGTGGGTACGTGTGCACACAAGTGCATTCCTCTGATTTGTTTCTGACCTTGGTTATGCCAGGGTTAATCCAAGTTCATCCATTGCTGTCCAGGAGGGGCTTCAAACTGATGCTGTGATTACAAGAGTCTCCTCTGAGAACCTTGTCATCATGTAGGCAGCACACAGCAAAACAAAGCACATCAACTTTCTGCAGTGCATTTGTCACCCCTTCTTGTGACACCCTAGTTTTGAGCATGAGCCAAGCCCTCATCATGGATGTAATTGACTCTGCAGTCTATTCAGATAGATGTATACTTGCTTTTGTTACTGTTATCTGTGGGTTAACCACAGCTGACCCTTGGCATTTTCCCCTGTGCACAAAGGACTTTCAGCTTCTGTGGTCTGAAACTGTGACACAAAGGTTTGCTGCTAAATGGAAACTAAGCCCATCACAGGGCTCCCAGTGCCCAAGAGAGCACATCACTCCTTCTCCTTACTCTCCCACTGCAGTGGCTTATAATCAGCACAGTCCAACTAATAAAGTGGTGTCTGATTGCAGTCAGGCTTCTGGAAACTATTTGTGGGTTGTACCACACAACTAACTGCCCTTCCTTCTCTCAGTCTGATGTTCAATTCACTCATCCCATGCCATTTCTCATTTCAGCAGACCAATACACAAGACACGCGTTTGGCATCTCAGCAGGATGTTAGAAAGTGAGGGTGGTGAAAGAAATCAAAACCATTTTACTGTGTGTCTAGGAGTCACAACAGTGAGGGCTGTCACCCAAGACATCATGGGAGGGAGGGCTGATGACCCACTGTAGGTGCCTCTCACAGTCTGGTGTAAGACTTCCTTCAGGATTGTCATTTTACCCACAGAATGTCTTCCCCAGTCATCCCAGGAAATGGCCATCACTCAATCCTGACCCACAGGTAAGGGAACAGACTCCAGGGCAACACACTGGCTAGGGGAAGAACCAGTCCCTTGCCCAGTTTATGTCTTTCCCAAGGTTTAGACAGCAGCTGAGCAGGATGGCTGAAGATCTGCCTGACGACATTTTTTGGTGTCTCTGACCTTCTCACTTCCCTGTTAACTTGCTTGCCAGGTGGAAGACACTGTAAGCAGAGGCAAGGGAAGGTAACTGAAGTGCTGAGCTCCCACACTAAAAGGGGCCATGTCCATAACTCAGGCAAGAAACTTCCTAACCTCTCACATCTAAGGAACATCCCTGAGCCTATTTATTTGCTCCTCACACCATCCATTTCTGACTGAAAGCTTGAGTTGCCACCTGGAAAAGGCTTCCTGAGAAAAGATCTTCTGGGCCACTGGGAAGCACCTGGGGAGAGTGAGGCTGCCAGATGGCATTGTTCGTGAAAATTGTCCTGGCTGAGGCCCTGACATTTTGCTTCTCTTCCTGACATAGATTTGACATATAGGCAGTGTTGAACCATCATGGACCACCAGCCTGACCTGATACATGCAGAAAGATGCATGTCCCTGCTCATCCCTGAACCTGGCAGAAAATTGCACCTGGAAGGACCCAAGGTCTCCCTTGCTCTGGAAAAGCTGCTTAATCCTGTTTGTTTTGTGTGAAACTCCTTACCAAAGAAAAGGCCTAAAATGAATTAACTTAAAGAAATCAAAGGCTGAAATGTCTTATATCTCAGGTTCCCATAATGCAAGCTGGCATGTGTACTTAATGGTTTTTGAATGCACCAGAAAAGGAAAAGCCACAGAGCTGATATCATTAAAGACAATAAATCCATCCTAGGAAAGACAACAAATTTAATCTGGTTCTAATATTTCTGATTAGCTTTTCTCCTTATGAACACTTTGATTATTGGAATCTTGCCCTTTTACTTACTGATTACTTAATGCAATTAATACTTATTTCAACTTTGCCATTGAGACCATCTTTTCATTTGCTTTTACAAGCACAAAGCTGATGTCTGCTCTAATCAAAAGATGCACTCCAGGCATGTGAAATACAGTACTACAGTGTGCATTACAAGGATCAGTGATAAATTACATGAACCCCTTATTCCCAGGAGGGATTTATTACTGAGGTAAAAGGAACAAATGGTTATAGCAAGAGATGGTTTGTTTTCTCTTGCTGATTTATGCAAAAGGTCTATTCTGGCACTCACTTAAATGAAAGTGTTAAGGAAAGAATACAGTGTCACATTAATTTATACAGAGAAAAGCTGTGCTGCATATAGAAGGGATGCTAACAATGCTGTTTTCATCATTTGGTTCAGTTAATTGCTTCTACCAGAAAAAAAAAAAAAAAAAAGTTGGATTGTTAAATGTGGAGGGAAATCGAAGGAACAATATAAAAAATGCCATGAAGAAAAAAAGTATACCATATGTTTTAAAAGCAAAGAAAAAAAGAATGGATTCAAAGTTACTCTAACAAACTTCTATCTCATCATGACATTTTTCACTTCCTTGTCTCATCTTTAAGACTCTCTCATTATCATTCCAATCAAGTTGCAAGAGAAAAGCAAAGCTTCACGATAACCTGACGAATCATTGCCTGATTTCCTCCCCTTGTCATTGCTGTTCTCAGCAAGGCTTGAACAAGAGCTGATACCTTTGGTTAAGACCTCTACAGACTTTACTCCCACCATAGACACCCAGCAGAAATCCAACCTCTCCCTCAGCTGCCTTGCAACACGTAGGCAATGCTTCAGGGCAGTCCTGGTTTTGGATGCATCCGCCTGGACTGCAGCAAACAGACAGGTCAGCTAACACACAGTGACCACAAACGCAGCAGGATATTAACATCTTGAAGAGATCACACCTACTCGTAACTTTGACTGGGGAACATCAAAAATCCAACTTTTATTAGGCTCAACAGAACTGTCACATGTGGTAGGGAAAATTAGTATATGACTTCTGTTGCATCTCTCCTTGAGTCTTCACGTGCCTTTCTAGGCCAGCTTGTATTTCTGAAGTGTACCTCATAGTTTTCTAAATACTGGACTGGACATTCACCTAGGAAGCCATTCTTGGCTCCCTGCCATCATTTTGCAGTAATGAACTCCTGCATAGGAAGTTGCCTCAGCCCCAGGCTGAGGGCTCTCCTGGAGTAAATTCTGCCTTGTCTCTTAGATGGCATCAATCATTCATAGCCTTGTCCTGCTCCAAGCATCTGCTTCCCATTCTCTTCCTTAGTTTCCTCCTGATTAATTGATGAAATTGTTAAGTGTGGTTGCCTCGGAAACTGCCATTTCCTCAAGCATTTTTGGCCCCCTTTATGGTAGAAAGCAGGAAATCTCCACAAGAACCCTGAAGGGACAGAAAGGTTGAACAGGACTCACCCTTCAACAGGACAACACAGGCTAAGACACCAAAATAAATCCTGGCTGTTCCCAGGCTGCCATGGTGTCTAAGGGCAGAGAGCACAAGGAAGGGAAGAACCATGTGCTTTTCCTGTCATACCCAACATCCAAGTGACAAATATGCCATTCTCCAGGCAGTTTTCCCTCAAACAACATCTACAACAGCTCTCAAACTCCTACCCTTGGCATCATATGGGCAGCATGAATGCTGGTGCAAGTGGGCAACATTGCACAGCCACTGCCTGCCCTCTTCCACTCACGCTGGTCAGCACCTGAAGTCCCTGGCTGCAAGAGCTCAGTGCTCCAGGGCAGCTTGCATGTGATCAGCCCCTGAAACAGGGAAACTCACCACCAGGAGAGATGCAGCTGATCTGAGCACAACAGCATGGCAACTTCTCCAGGAGCCCATGGCAATGCTTCCTCTTCCAAACAACCCCAGCACCAGCACAGTCACAGTTTGCAAAGAGGAGCTGGGGCAGAAACAAGGGTGATATTAAAGCCCATCTTCACCTGAAAAGCTAGGAAAGAGGCCCTGGAGAGCCTGACCCTCAGGTCTGTGGTGTTTTCTCCCTCTCCAACATTCACACATCATGCTTACTGCAAGGTCCAGGCTACATCAAGAGGACTCTGCAGCATGAGCCAAATTCTGCCTCCCAGGGTTGCCAGGGGGCCTGCTCCATCCAACCTTTGCAAAGGCACCAGGCATGCCTACCCTGTGCTGATGAATGAGCATGGAGCTTTAGGACATGGTGAGATAACAGACAACATGGGGATTCTATCATAAAACTTGATTTATGGGCAAGGTTCATTACAAGAGAGCAATTGAGACAAAGCACGATGAAGACAACTGCCTCGTGGCAGAACTTCATAACTCGTGAGAAGCCTGGTGAACCAAAGCACCTTCTCTGGATGCGTCCTGGCTTCACTCCTGCATGGGACAGGAACCAGTGTCAGGAAGACCCCAGAGCAGATGCAAGCAGGGGACCCTCTCTCCTTCAGCACAAAAGGGAGGAGATTTCACTCTGTTCATCTCACTGCTACAATTCAAAGCTATTAGTGCCAGTGCTTTTCTGCCATCCTTCCTTTTCAGAAGTGTTTGCTGATCACTGACAAGGGCTCATGATATGTTGTTTTATTAGGCTGACTCTCTCTGCTTTTATTTGGCTGAAAGAAAGAGCAAACAACATTCTGGCAGCCTAGAGATGCTTGTGGTCCTACTAGCTTTCACTCACAGAAGCAGAATAATCATTAAAAATGGGGCTTACTTTCTACTTGACATAAAAAGTAAGTGCTACAACCATTAGAGGCTGATGAGAGATGATACAAGATAGCAAAATCATTGAATTTTGGAATTAGCAGAGATGTTGCAAATCACAGAATGGGTCAGGTTAGAGGAGACCACAGTGGGTCATTTAGTAGAACCTCCCTGCTCAAGCAGGGTCATCCCAGAACACATTGCACAGGATTGTGTCCAGGGGATTCTCCAGTGATGTAGACTCTACAGCCTCTCTTGGGCAATATTTTACCTGCACAGGAAAGAACTTCTTCCTCATGTTTCAGTGGAAATGCCTGTGTATCACTTTCTGCCCGTTGCCTCTTGTCCCATGGCTCAGCACCACTGAGAAGAGCCTGGCTCCATCCTCTTGGATGTCCTTCATCAACTTTTCTTTCTCAAGTAAGCACTCCTTCAACCATAGGAGACCTCTGGATGAGTCTCAGAAGGCACAAACACTGACAAGTCACATGCCATAGCTGTGTATGGGAGGTGACTTGTCCCAGGGGCAAAATCAACCATCACAGCTCTCAGGAGCAGCTCAAATCAGTGGAGAGGGGCCTTACTCCCCTATCAAGGGAAGTCAAATTCAGCAGCCTGGTGTATGCATAGGGAGTCCTGGCTTGAGAACCAGGAGTTCAAATTTCTAGTTTTGCCGCTCACCTTGGTAGTCTTGGTCTCTTCTTGCAGTCTTCCCTGGTTGCACCATCTTTGGGCAGGGACTGCTTCCCACTCAGCATATTTACTTCCCATAGCACTCTGAACACTGAGACACTAAACCTACTGTAAATTTAAAACAAATAGGAAAGCACGTGCCAGAGCTCCCCTAAAGCCCACCAGCAATAAGTGCTCAGTCTAGGGGACAGAGGCTTGCTGAAGGAGAGAAGAACCTGCCTAGTTTAGAGGAAGAAATCTGTGAGAATTCTTTAATAAGGATTTCAGGGGATACAGATTGTTTCCTGGGCAGTGGCTAATGACAGATAATAGGGACCCCAGAAACAACTCACAGCACCTTCTTATTTCCTGTGGCCTGTAATCACAGTGTTCAGCTGTTATTTTCATCCTTCTAGGTAGTATCATCGACAATTGCATTCACATTTCCACTTTTTTTTTTTTCTTTTGCCAGAGATGTTACCACCCCTGGTTTTTTCTATTAACATGGAAAAGCAAAATTTCTTCCCCCCTCATTGCTTCAGTTCTCAACTAATGTAAAGAGGCAGAATCCACTGAAAAGTTTATTAGCTAACCTCTCTGGAGAATCAATTTAGCATAGTTCTGCATGATAAAGCTTTACTTCTTTTATTTTTCCTTAAATAAAAAAAGATAGGAAAGAGAGTTGTTTTAAATTTATGAGCTGATGCGACAGTGAGTAATGGTGAATCACTGTTTAATATTTTAGTCAACCATCTGCAAGGTGAGCTGTACTCCCATTTCATATTTCTAGAGCTAAGAAGTCACCTCAAGTTTCATGAATAGACTCAGTCTTGCATCAACCCCAAAAAGCTGTATTCAGCACCAAACCCAATCATTGTCCACCCAGAGACCTCAAATACAGCCTTAGAACACGGGAGAAAACAAGCACAACTATAAGCCAAAGTGGGAGGGTGAATAACACACTGAATAAAAGAAGCTGCAAGGATGAAGCTGGCTTTTCTTTGTGAGGTCTCAGTGACTCTGCAGGCAGAGTTGGAGGGAAGAGCACCTTCCTGGCTGTGCATGGAGGACAGTGATTATCACCGTCTTTGTGCTGGCTTGCAACTGTCTTCTTGTACTTCCAACACCATTCCTAAGCACTCCAGAGGCCCTAAACCTCAGGCCAGCTTGGGATTTTCCAGCCAGTTTCCCAGGGGAATGGGGACACCAGCTTCTCTCTGGATACTTCTTCCTCCAGCCCAGTGACGTAAGCAGAATGTCTCTGTGTCTCGGTGTCACAGCCACCCAGGAGAAAGCAGCGCTGGCAGGGAGGAGGATGCAGCGTCGCCCTGTGCAGAGCAGGTTTGTCAGCAGAGATGCACCTGCAGATCCACACAACCAGAGACACACACGTTGTGCAGATCCATCGCCTGCAGGGACAGCACTGGAGCAGAGAAGCTGCAGAGCCAAATTACTGCCTTCCATGGGATGTCTCCCACTGGGAACAACCCCAAGACACTGACATCCCAGGTGGCTCAGAAAAGCTTCCCTTAGACCTGCTGTTTCCAAATTTCCCCTTCTTCCTGCTCCCAGTGCTGAAATCCTCATCAGCCTCTGGCTCTCAGCTGTTTCCATGATAGCATGGTCTCTCCAGACTGGCTACTGAACTGTCTCTCACCCATTGCTCATACCCAGCCATCTGCTGCCATTGACCAGAGCTGTCTCTCTAGCATGTGCCACCAGCAAAAACAGGCTCTAGGCCCAGCCTCTCAGTCTGTCTTTCTCCAAGGGCATCCTCAAGTTCCTTTCTTTGATTAATGCATGTTAAGACTGACAAATTTCATACCTTCCATCACTGTAGCTGCTTTACAGTGGAGGAAAATGCAATTTCCTCTCACTTGTCAAGTGCCGTGAGTTTGTGAACCATGACAATGTACATTGCTACTGCTGCACACAGCCTTCCCCTCCCCCAATCTACTGGAATATGAATAGTGGTTTTGCAATAAATGTGAAGTTATTAAAGGACTACAGAGAGGCAGTGCTACAGAGAAGGGTACCAAGAGCCTCTGTGATCCCCCAGAAACAGAGCCTGTACAGCCTGGGCAGAGCACAACTGCTCCAAAGGAAACTGTGTCAGTTGCCCTGGGGCTGATTTCTATGGACAGGGGAAAACCCTCATCCTTTTCATTTCTTTTTTATATCTTGAGGAAGATCTTTTATGTCCGTTGTCTTTACATTATTGCAAATGGCATCACAAATGACAGAGCAACTGACACATCCAGCTCCTTCACAGTGTTTTATACATATGAATGAGCAGTTTAGTCTCAATATTGGTTTGCAGACCTTTCTACCACAGCACACGCTTCAACCACAATGCAGTGAAATGAGATGTCAGCATCAAGTCAATGGTCCTTCCTTCTCTCCTTAAAAATAGCCTGCTTCATACTGTGTAATAGAAATTTTGGAAAGCTTAGGTGAGCTGACTTTGACCAGAAAGGTGTCTCCCTCACTTTTCACGCCAATGGTTCACTCACCCACCTGTTAAATAGTACACAAGCTTTGTTTGCCATAGCTATTTCTCATTTTTTATCAGGCCTGACCCTAGAAGCTGAAGGAGCCTTCTGGCATGTAATGTCTTGTCTCTAACAACACATGGAGACACCATGTTCAGGTCACCTTCTGGACTTCTTACCTAACTGGTCAGATTTGGCATCGGTGCTAAAGAAGTTCCTGATATTATGGCAGGATTCATGCGTCGGAGATGTTATCTGGCACTTAGAAAAGTGTAGATTTATTTTCTGAATAATATAATGGATTATATTATATATGGAGGAATCTCTGGCTCCTCCATAAAAATTCAAAAAGCTTCTTCATAAGCTTGAAGGACACATCTTGAAGGATGGTAACAGAACAAAACCAAATATTCAAAGAAGTACTTTCTTTTGTGTTTTCCAGGTCTTCCAAGTGAAGCAAAATAAAGAACAAGAGAGCTTTCTACCCTCTCAATTTTTCAGACATAAAAGATCTTGAAGCAAGTACATTTTCCTGTTTTTTGAGGTGAGAGAAGCAAAGGAAAGAGTTGGTAGAGAAAAAGAGAATATGTTCTCTGTCTCTTTAACAGGTAGGAGAAAGAATTTTACAGATTTTTAAAAATGAACATGAAGCTCTATTACTCTGGTCCGACCCCCAAGCTGTATGTGCCTTGGTGTACCCAGGAGTTTCTTCTCAAAGTCCTCTATTGAGCCACCAGTCCTCCATTGATGCCACTCTTCAGGCACTCACACACTCTGTGGTGCATGGTGTGGGTGACAGTGACCACGCAGTGAAAGAAGGGGCCCCAGCTTCATGCCACAGCAACCCCCCTTTCCTCACTGAATCCACTACAAGGCCAGAGTGACAAAAAATAAATAAAAGGGATGAAAGCACTACCATAACGCTCCAGTTCTGCCAGGAGAGTCCAGCACGTGAGTGGAGAAGAGGCCCTCCTACCAGCATGTTTGGCCATTTTGCTTCCCTGCGTTTGTCTGAATCTCTCACTGTTCCCCTTTCTCCACTCATCCGTTGTAACACACAGAGCTGGGATCTGAGTGTCTCGTGTGTATTCATCAGTGCTTCAGAGCAGATGATTCACCTACCCCTCTTTATAATTTTATCTCCCAACAGCTGCTAAGTCAAAGTCTGAATAATGCACCATTGTTGTTTTCGGGAGCGGGCTTGTCACAGTGATAGGAATGACACCAGGAGAAAGGTATGATTTGAATCAAAACAGAGGGTTGGCAGGTAGCACCCTAAAGCTCCAGAGCTGGCAGTTTAAAAATAATAACAACGAAATTGTGTCTTCTAACAATGGGGAGGAAAATAAAAATAATAATAATAAACACAACAGCCCTGGGCTGCAGCTCTGCATGGGAAGGTGAGGGTGTATTGCCCATTCTGGGCAGAAAGTAAACAGTGCTGCTTGTTTTACATCCTTTACAACCAGTTGTGTCTACAGCCAAGCTCTGCCTCCTCCCTGGCTCCCCCCTGCTGCATCTGGGACAGCTATCCAGTCTCCAAAAGAGGAGCTTCAAGAGGGGCACCTGCCCTGAGGGCCAGCAGCTGCCCAGCTGCAGCAGTCAGGGACAGGGACAGAGAGTCCTGTGCCAGATCCAGCTCAGGCTCTACCATGGGTTGTTAATCCCTGAAGGGCATCAGGCAAGTGTGCAGAAGAATGGATTAGCTCCTTCAGCAGGGAAATCTGACATATTTTGGAGTGATGTACTGGAGGTTTTCTGCATGTTTAGCAAACACCAGTGGGATTTGCTCTACATCAAAGTGCACTTCTGTCACAGATGAGCAAGGAGCAGCTCAGGCATCAACAGCCAGGTATCAACACCACCTTGCAGCTCTTCGGAGCTAAGCTGTGCTCTCCCAAGCATTATTGTGCTTTTTCTTTACCTCAGAGCATCTCCCCGAGTTCAACAGTAATATCATTTTCTGCCAGCTGCAGGAAGTTCTAGACTGGTCCTTGAAGGTCAGAACCCCCAAAGACTGGGCTTCTGATTTAAGGCCTGGCCCAGCTCATGGCTTCTTTTGAGAATGGTGGCCACTGCCCTAAGATGTCTATTCCTGCCCACCATTTTCATTGCATTAATCCTGAAGTTTGTTGGAGGCAGGAAGCAGAATCAGGGAAGTGATATTGCTCTACATCAAGTGTGTGTAATCAGCTCCCCAAACTATGGTTTGCTAAAGGAAGATGAAGGGAAGCAGGAGGACATACTCAGGGAAAAGGGAAATCTACGCTACTTCAGGCAGCAAGACTTGTCAAACTATTTCCTGAGTTAGAAAGTGGCCCCTCAGCTCCACCTGTAGTCAGAGGAGGAGAAAAGGATGTAACAGCTCCTAGGCTGGGCTCTGGCTCACAACCATCCTCCCTGGAGGCAACACATGATAAACATCTTAAAAGAAAGAGGTGGTGTGAACATCCTCCCACAGTGGCAAGAAATCATTCCCTGCTCTGAGTTGTGGTTCTGCACGGGCTGGATTGATCCATCAGTCCCATTACCATCAGCACAACCATAATCCCCTGTAGTAAGTATGTGCCAGCCTTAGTGAAGACAAATCCTCAGCAGTTCCATCACGCACCCCTGGCTGCTCCACGGCATGAAAGAGAGAGAAACCTGAGAAACAATGACTCGTTTAACCACCTGGTGTTCTTGGAAAATGCAAGCTTTGAAGCACAAATTGGCTGTGAAACAAACATCCCACAAGGACGTCCAAGAATTGGCATGCTCTTACATGAGATGCTCAGGAAAATATAAGAGTGTGTTATCCTGCTCCACACAGCCCAAAATTCGTCCCTAAAAATAAAACAATTACTACTCTAATAAAACAAGCTCTGAAAGCAGTTTTTCTGGTATAACCTCCAAAATAGTCATCTTCTAACCTCCTGTGTCCATCAGGATCACTTACTAGCTTCCTAATGATAAACAGAGCAATGCAGTCAGGTGTGTGTCATGCAGACCTGGCCAAGAGAAATCTGAAACAGGCCAGGTGAAGCTCCATCCACTGTTGTGACTGTTGCCTGTTCACCACAAATGTGGCACATCTGCACTTATTTCCTAATGAGAGCCATCCTGCAAGGCAAACCAGAGCGCAACACAGTATTTACTATATTCCTTTCGCCTTAAAATAATTTCTCCCTTTGCCCTAAAATTTTCAGCAGACTTCATCTTCTTCTTTGTTTGGTAAAGCCAGCATTTACTGCTCAGAACATACTCTGGCTAAAAGCCTCCCTACACTTCATCACCAGGTCAAAGCATCTCATAACACCATTCCAATGGAGAGCCCATCATCCACTGCTTTCTAAGCTTTCTCTGTCTTCTGTGAGAAGTTTCTGTGGCATGGGACTCCTCTGTAAAGGATGGATCTGCTTCTGTTCTTTTGGCTGATGGATGTGGTGCTGACCACCAGCTGCAGTTCCCCTGCACCAACTGTCTCCAAAAACTACTGTTTTTGGAAACACAGTCTGCTGGGAGAAAGTAAATGGGTTAATTTTTCTTGAGAAGAGCCCACCAGCAGATAAGGACCTGCCTTAGTTTACTGTCTGCTAATTCACCTCAAATCCATAGGAAGCTCAGCTAAGAGCCAACAAAGACTAGCATGAGTAGTGAGTATGTGGAGGGTTTCCAAGCCATGCCACAGAGATAAATAGAGATGCCCAGAGATAAATACAGAGCTGGTCTGAAAAGACAAGGATTTTGCAGTTACTGAGCGAGCAGGTCAAAGCACACCCCATCTGTGCTCCATTTTCTGCAGACAAACTCCAAAACAGTGCTACAAGGTCTTAAACCTTCTCCATCTGCTGCCCGTGATGGCTGCCTGGACTGCAGCAAACGTGTTGCCACTTCCAGCACCCAGCAGTGATTGATGCTGTGTTAAGAGGACACCAATGGTTCCGGCCTATTTACATTTCCAAGGAGCTTGGCTGGGTTTTGTGCTGGCGTTTTCTTTTGGTATACCAGCTGTGGGAGACCAAAGGGGACAAAAATTACTGCAATGCTCAAGCGAGGAAATGCTACTGTTGAGAAAACATCCTATTTATGCCACACTTTAAAAGGAGCCCATCTCTAAGAGTTTTAAAGAGCTGCCACTGGCAACAAATGAGGCTGCTAATTTGGCCTGGCAAGCAGCGTTTGCTAAACACCATTTCAGGTTTTAATTCATCACATGTAGATTTGGAATTGGAATTCTACTAGCAAAACCATCATCAGTGTGTTTTTGCAATTCCAGCTCCCTTTCTTTTCACATCAAGCCTCCCTCTCTCCCTCTGTCTTCCACAGCTGTCAGCTGTCACCAGCCAGGAAGGCAGATGAGCCAGTCAGAGCCCTCAGATCTGATCCAATCTCCTGTGAAACAGATGCCCAGGCCCCAGGTCCTCTTTGCACCCCAGCCACTTGTTTGTCTACAGAAACTACATGTGCTGCCTGCCCCCCACAAAGTGGGGAAGAATAATTGACTTCCCGGGAAGCAGACTAGGGATAAAATGCTTTGCACATCCGTTCACGCTGAAAAGTGAGGTCCAAGAGCCTGTTTGTGCCACTCAGATGAGGCAACTACTGTGTATCCTCCGTTTCACCCAAACTGCTGCCACCAAGCAGCTCCCACAGGAAGCTCTCCTATTTCCTATCAGTTTCACCGCTGTGAGGTTGCTCAGAGAATGATGCTGCTGATGCTAGCTTGATTCCAGCTGAGTGAAAGTCACAGCAATTTGTGGGGAAAACCTTGAGGAGCTCACTCCTTTCTCCAGCACAGATCTCTTCTTCAGGACTGAGTGAGCCCTGCCAAGAGCTATGTGAATAAAATTGTACTTTTTCCCCACACAGCCACCACAACCACAGCTTGGGGGAATGCTGTAATGGTGCCAGCACTAAAAGTTCCCTGTGGAAAGAGTTCTGGTACCAAAGAGAGATCTCTGAGGAAATGTGGCTCTGTTTGGGCTGTCCTCCAACACAGCCATCTTGATACTCTGATTGACCCAGTAGCTTTCCCTGATCTGCCCACAAGCAAAAGAAAAAAACTCCTTAGCACCTACAAAATAGACATAGTGATGTCCTCTGGCTAGGAACTAGATAAAGGATTCCTGATTCGTTCACACAAAAAGGGTCATCCAACATGCCATGCTGTCAGCACCCTGCCTCCCACAGCAGCACGAGTACATCTGTGTACACAGAGCCTGCAGTGGGACAAGCACAGACCCACCTCCCTGGGACAGAAATTATATCTTTAAAGCAGGTAGTTATATTTACCTTGCACCAGGCTCCTGTCTTTATACAGAAGAAACCAATTGTTTAACAGGAAAAAACCTGATCCATCAATCTCTTTTGTTTCATGTTGCTTGTATTTTTTATATCTATTTATTTACTGGTTATCATGGCTTGCTACCATAGAGCACAGGAGATCAACATCACATTGGAGCAACTTCCAAACATCAGATCCCAGCTTTTCATACAATTGGGCTTTTGAGAATTAAGTGCAGACCAAGGAGTGGAGGGTGCCTGTGCCAAAGAACCTGAGCCAGAGGCCAGTCAAGAGCAGGAGGAGGGCAGGTTTGCCAGCCTGCCTTTGCTGATTGGGGCAGGTGGGCTGCTGTTCCCAGGGAAAAGAGCTGTCTAGATACAAGAGAAGGAGTCGTGTTTTGAAAACTGCTTTCTGAATGAGTCAGCAGAGCTGTCTCCCAAGGCACTGGAGCCTGCCAGAGGGAAGAACAGATAGTTTTGTTGTTTTTTTCCCTTCTGCTGTTGAGGTCGATCACTCACTATCTTGAAGTACGTCACCAGCCTTGGGAAGCCTTTTTCTGAGTAGAATACTTCTTGACTTTTCTATTTCTGAGGAAGTTTTCCAGCCTGCCTTGCTTCTGTTTTGTCAAATCCTGTATGTGACAGCAAGGTCTGGAGGAAAAAACAGAGCAGGCTAACACATTACCCCTGCAGGCCCAGCCTGAAGGTGCTTTTCACTTCCAGGCAGGGAAAACTGGAGCCATTACAACCCTCTTCATCAGGACACACTGATATCTCTCTCCCTTCAGAGACATCCCTTCCGCTCCTCTCTTCCCTCCTCTATTTCACAGGTATCAGACACTTTTCTTGCAGAGGTGACCTCACTAATACACACCTAATGCAATAGTGAGTAGCTTGGGTTTAACCTTCAAGTCTGCTGCTTCTATTTCAGACCTGAGGAAGGATAAAAAATGGGTTCTTTATTGAGAGATACCTATTGCTTTAAGAAGGGTGTGCTCTTTCTTCACTTGTGTTTTTCCAGTCAAGGCAACTGACGTAGATAAAATGACTTTCAAGGGACACAGTAAATGCTTCAGCTCTTCAAGTTAAGAACACTTTTGGAAGAGATGCTTGAGCCCAAACAGACTCTCCTCTGTGCTATTCCTTCATCCTGGCTATGCAGATTTACACCCCTCAAAAGGTTGGCATTTCTCATCTGTACCGTGGCACAGGGCTACAAGGGCAAACCTCTCAATCTTGGTCACATTTTGCCTGTCATTCTCCTGATGATTTTGAACCTGTGGCTGTGCCAGGCACAAATCCACAGGTGAAAGTCAGTTTGTGAGTAGCTGGTGCAGAAGATAATGTTCTTGCTCAGGTCAGGGATATGCACAACAGTTTGGCTATGAAATGATCCATATGTGGATCCAATCCCCTGACTGTCATGATGACAAAAGTGAAATGGTCCCAGGAATGAGCTAGAGCTTTCTCAGTCAGTGTGGGGAGAGACCAGGGATCTTCTATAACACAAATGTACAAGGAACACTGATACGCCATGCATCTGCCAGCACCAGCTCAAAGCCAGCAGCAGCCAGAAGAAACTGCATCTCCGTCAGTGTACCTATTCTGCCACATGGCAAAGTGTGAGCTCTGGATAAGCCTAAAATCTAAAAATCATAACCTCCACAACATCTCAAGCCATAGACTAGGATTTTATATCAATCTTCACCACCACCTCTACTCCCAGCCCAAACTCAGCTGATTACTAGCCCAAAAAGGCTAGCTACTTCTTTATCCCCACAAGTCAGCATCCTTATTCCTCTAACTGCTTGACCGATTAGTGTAATTAAATTGAACTCACAGTAGCTGTTCGTGACCTGCCTCTACTTGGAAGAAGCATCTTCATGCCTGAAGATGGCAAGCCTGTCTGGCCCCTCCCTGATGTATCTGCCAGCCTGGTAAAGATAGGAGCTTTCCCTACAGACCACACTCCAGTGGCTTCCTAAAGCAGGATGCTCAGCTGCTTTCTGTAGGTCCTGTGCCATAAATAAATGTACATCACTAAGGAACAGCTTGATAGTAAAATGGTCAGAATGGCAGTGTATGAAAATTGGTGTCTGGCTGCACTTGGCTAGGATTAGCTCCATCAGATGAAGCACAATTAATGCTAATTAGTTGTTGCTGCAGCCAGTTTTCCTATCTCTGTGGGAGCAGGGATTACCACTGAGCTAACAGGACCATCGAAAACCAGTTGTGGCTTGCTCCTGGAAACAAGTTTTACACCCAGTTCATTATAGTCCAGTGCTTCTTTCTGTGATCTTCTTAAAACTAAGCAGAAATACTGTGATTGCTTATTCTGATCTGCATAGCACAAGGCCAGATAATTTTGCCCATCAGTTTCTGCACCAACTTAATTAATTTATGATTGCTTTGGAAAGCCAGCCAGTACTACGTTATTTCCTGTAAATGACTATTTTTTCATACAGATCAGTTACTGAGGTGTCAGATACTCTGCAGTATCACTCTCTGACTCTAATCTGTACTCAGACCACCTTGCTTTGGTGTGGAAAAACAGCTGAAGGTTTACTTTTTCCACAATTCCCACTTCCTTGGGTTCAATGTACCTGCAGCAATCAGAAGCCACAGAAACAATAGATATAATACTAATACCCAAACTCCATTATAACAGAAGGCTCCTCTCAGCTTTTTCCAAGTTAGTATGCAATGAAAGTTGAGAAACAATGTCGTTAAAACCCACAGCTAATGCATCCTGTGGGCCACAGAGGAAGGTTTCTGGGTACACTGGTTATCTCTCAGGTTTTTTTGTGGTTTTTGTTTTTTTCTAGTTTCTCCTTCCTGGGATAACCTTTCACCCCAGGCTTTGTGCTCTTTGTGTGTTTATCAGCAAAGCACATCCAGATGCCCTTCAAGGGAGAAATGACTCATACCTGACTCACAATCGCTCAAGCAAAGCTTCGACCTTTAGTTCATTTCCTGGGAGAAGCATCTGTTAGATTCATCTTGGAAGATTAAGCATTTCTCACTGTCATTTTACAGATGGAGGCATTTGCGACTGGCTGGGGAAGGGTCAACTGATTCTCTGCGATGGATGGAAAACAAACTTCTTTGGGCAGTCAAAGCAACCCACCAAGGTCTGTAAGGATGCAAGTGCTGTCAGTCCCTTCCCAGTACCTCTTGCCTTGCAGAAAGACCCCCAGTTTCAATGTACACCTTCAAAAGGAATCACCCTTCCCACGACAAGTGTGCAACTGTGCGGAGCCGGCAGCCGGCACACTCCCTGCCCACACCATCCCCTGCTGTCCCTGCCTTTCTCACTGACACTCAGGAAATGCAAACTGCCCCTCTGCCTGCAGCCCGGGCTGCAGTCCCAGCTCCTAAGCTGCCTACCTGGCAATAAATAACAAACACACTGGGAGACCCCTGCAAAAACCACCTTGTTTCACAAAACCAGCAGCTCCTCACTCCAAAAGGTTTCCCAGTTGTTTCTGCACAGCCAAGGCCCCTTCATAATATGACCTTTCATTCCCAGAGGACAAAAAGAAGCAAATCCAATAGATACATCAAACAAGAGCTGTGCTGGAAATCTAATTTTTTCCATCTCCCTCTGAAGAAATCTTAGTTCCCCATTAGGCTAAGTCCTCATATGCAAGATTTGCTTCACATAAATTTAGAATTCTGAAAGATGTATATGTATCTTCCCTTACCCTGTTTTTTTTCCTTGGTTTTTTTTGTTTTTTTTTTTTTTAGAAAAAGACCTAGCAATGTCACTGGCCCATCCTTTGGAAGCACAAGATTTAGGATCAGAAGAAAATAACCTGTTTCTCCCCATAAGGACTTGATCACATGGATGCTTACACACAGACATCCCAATAAGCCCTGCCATAGTATGTTGTATTGCTTTCCTCCTTTTGCTTCTTAATAATATGGAAATGCTAATAATAATCTGTAGCCCTTGGTGTGCACATTCCTCTGTTTACCACTGTCTCCCTTCTTGGCTGAATAATCACAGATAATTCACTTGTCTGGATATGACTCACAGCTACTTTATTTCACACAAAGCAATTTCTAATTGCATGTTGTATGTCTGTGTTATGAAATCCAGCGCTAACTGTTATTACAAAATTAGTGCAGAAAACTGAAGGGGAAAGAAAACCACAGTGAGAAACCGAGTAACGACCTACAAAGGGGCAGGCTAGAACCATGTCAGTTTTCCCCTCTCTCGTACAGGGCATTTTTCCAGACAGAGCCAAGAATTTCCCAGTCACTCATACAGTAACTTACAGGCAGTGAGACAACTGGGGTCCTTCTTTTACCCTCAGATGGGCTGAAAGCACTTTGGCAGCCAAATACAATAGAGATATGGTCTGGCTCTGCTTGTCCTCGTATCTGTGCTCAATAAGCCTCACGTCAAAACCAACACAGCCATGTGTGACAGCTATGAGCTACCAGACAGGCAGGTCCTGTCCTTTGCCTGCTGTCCCAGTTGTTATGGCACTTCTAGGAAAGTTTTATGCATCTCTGAAAGGACACGCAGCCAGAGAGAACACATTTTGGCTGGAAAAAACACAATTGATGCACAGCCCTGGCAATTTTTCACATTTCTGTGCAGGGCCAAGTCAAAAACATACAGATTCTCAATTTTGCTCAGCCCCTAGCTCCATCTGCTTGAGAGACCTCCTTCAGAGCACTACCAAGTGCTTCAGACAAAGTTGGGTGAAGCCTGGTAGTAAAGAGACAAGGGATAATCCATCCCATGGGCTAAATTTTACCCCCACTTCTAATGCCATGTCTAGAGTTTTATATAAAACAGAGAGAGAAAGATGAACTGCAGAGTCCCCATCATCCAAACGACCTAACCATTCTTACACTACAGGTGTGACTTTGGCCCATACCAACAGCATCATTCCCAATGACACGGCTCAAAGGACAGCACCCACCAGTGACCACTCCCAACACCTATATGGGCAAGGTCACTTCAGGCTCTGTGACCTGTGTGCTCCTCTGACACTGTCCCAACAGGCTGTACTTCCTCACAGTTCTACAAACCACATGCCCTCAATTTTGTGCTACAAAAACATTTCTTTTGAAGGTTGAAACACATCCATATAATTACTTCGAACTAGAAAAACATTCTTACAAAATGAATACAGACATGTCTTGCTATGCACTGGGGATTATTTTCTTTTCTAAATATCTACAGTGAGATGTGGGCAGAATGAAGAGCTCAGGGCAAATCATCAACCAACCATCTACATCCATGGGGACTAGGAAGAATCCAAACTCTGTGTGAAGAACAAAGCTGCTAGATGTCATAAGAAAGTGCCCACAGGCAATCAAAGACCAGGAAACAGAGAAGTAATGCCAAACAAGGCTCACCAAGCATGCTGGGGAAACAGATTCTTAATAGTAAGGGGTGCTTAAACACCTGGAAAGACTATCACAGCACAAGTGTTCACCATCACTAGTAACATCTATACAAAGATGAGACGTCTCCTGACAAGGAAATCACAGCTCCACCAGAAGCTTTCAGGCACAAAGCAGAAGCCATTAGAAGGGAGTCCCTGATCTGGACTATGCAGGTGGCTAGTTTTGAAGAGTTAATGGTGCTTTCTTGCTTCAGAGCCAGAGGAAATATTGTGATTTAATCAAGCACAGAAAACCCACATGGGCAAAAGCTCAGCTCTGGAAGACTGCCAAGACTCTGCAGTTGGACTGCAAATGAAGTGCCCAGTCCTTCCCTTGCAGCACTGAAAATCAGAGGAGCTGGTCCTAGGACCCCGGAATAATACAGGTGCTCAGGATAATCAGGATTTGACCTAAAAGCAACAAATGCAAAAAATAAAGTCTGCCTCACAGCCATTCTATGTACACAAGAAAAGCAAAGCATGGGCACAGGGCTGAGCGATCATTCATGCCCACAAGGTGACAGGCGTGGTGGAAAACAGGCATTATCTTTCCTCAAGTACCTCTCTGCCTAGCCCCGTGATTCCCTCTGGTTTCATTCATGTAAAACACAAGGATATGAATGAGAAACCCTGTGAAGCGGAGAGGAGGAGGGGGAAAGGAGGAGAAAGGATTTTGTGCTACCAAGGCAACCGTCACCACGGCAACTATTTAATTAATGAGCTGGTGATGAACCCTAGCAATATGGCTCTAGTGAAGTCATGCTGTAGTAATTACCAGAGCTTCATTCATGCTGTCCTGGCAGGGGCTGCGCAGGCAGCCCAGAGAAGCCCAGGAGCTCTGACAGATGGGAGCAAGCAGCCTGCTGGATCAATGGAAGGCGAGCGCGTGCCTGGGAGCGTGCTCCAGCGCTGCTCCAAGCCAGCTCCCCGGGCACTCGAGCACAGAGACCACATGCCATCCAATCCATCTTACAGTCCCACGCTGCCAAAGGGCAACCCGGCTGGCCTCGTGCCACCGACACAGGCAGCATTCACAAGCAGTCTGCGGAGCAAGCAGCCTGCACAGCTACTCGCCCTGCTATGCCTTCAGCCTCCAGAAGACGATACTGAAAATAAACAAATAAGCTGGTGATTCGCCTTCTCTGGCTGGAGGATTTCTCTTTTCACCCAGCAGACAGCAGCGTAACAGCTGCATGGGTATCCCAAGTGAAAAAAGAGCTCCTGATAAACACAGTGGAGTTTTGACAGGCATATATGTGCCAGAGACTCTGAGGAGACAAGGAATATTTCGTACAGAGGGAGGATAAATAAAATACCACAGGTGAGATACTTAAAGCAAAAGACACTACTAAAGGTGAGTGTGAGGTCAGCTAATTCACTTGTTCTCATGAGACAAGAAGATGCTCCACGTTGCTGCAAGTCCTGAAACACATCACACCACTACCCTGTGGTGTTACCTGCTCCACAATGATCCTCAAACTTTTTGGGACATGGATATGATTGACACTGATTACAAAGAGAGGACATCTTACAGTCATATTTGATTGAAAGATGAGGATGTGTACAAACTGTGCTGCAGGGCATACCCTATTTTAGCACTTACTATCAACAAGCCCACTTTGTCCACTTTAGAAAACACAAATTATTCTGTCAAATATTTTCATGGCAACTGAGAGAAATCACAAGGATATGCATCCCATTCACCTAAACCTCAGCTCTCAGGATTATCTTTGCACCCTGGAACTGTCACCAAAGTAAGGATAACCACACACAGTAAAGAAATACACAATTTATGAGTACACAGCAATTATTTGTTGGCTGACACAAAATGGTTGGGACAGCGTGCTCTCCAATGAAGGGGATCCAGTGCTGACTGCCTGGGCTGTCAGCTGAGTCAGATGAAAAAGGGTTAGCTTTTGCCACTCATTCAAGTGGGATCTGTCTCCATCTTGTTAAGCCGCATCTTCCAATTCCCTCCTGCTTCTTCTCATGGTTTTCCCAACTTTTCCCACCCGTATTTGCCCACTTGAACCAGGAAGAGCCAACATAGCTTTCTGCCCAAAAGGCAAAACTCAGCTGTTTCCCTGTGCTTTATCAGCCATGGGAATCAGTACTAGTGAATTCCCAGTTTGCATTATTATAGAGAATATCAATTTTAAAAGCCACCTAGAAACACCAGTGCTCTCAAGGGAGCTCATGTTGTCTTCCCACCATAAGAACCTGAACTTCCATTGCTGTAACATCTGTAACTCATGTCTCCCCTTTGAGTTAGGGACTGGATATGAGAGGGGAGTTATCTCACCCGGCTTTATCTCACCTGACTTTACCAGCCCATGTCAGAACCAGACAAAGTGCTCATCTCCCCACAGTCTTTAGGAGGGATTCAGACCACTACCTCAGGGATAGAGCACAGTATTGGAGATACCTCGATCTGAACAAAGTAATCATAATAACAAAAGAGAGTTACACTGAGCAATGGATGCAGGCAGGCATTGCAACGCTTAGGTGGAAATTAAGTGCTACATCCACACTTAGAACCCAAGATCTCTAGCTAGCATCCTTCTCAACCCACTTACACTTAACTTACCTGCCAACACTCAGCCTCACTGGACCACTACTGCCAAATCTGAGCATTGTTTTTTCAAGACCAGATCTAGACCTGAAAACAAGGTGTTCTTCTAGATGATGTCCTGAAAGTGTGGGCAGAGAAGAGCATTAAAAGTGTCTCTACCATGGCACCTTTCTCCTTTTAATACTGTACACTGCTGGTGCTTATACAAGATTCTGGTTGTAACATTGCTCAAATCTCACAAAACATGAATTCCGTTTCCTTTAAACTTCATTTTGGGGCTCTAGATGAAAAAATCTCAGTCCCTCTGATCCTAATCTGGAACCACTGCCTCAGTCTTTATTTCTCTGGTGAAAAAAAATAAAATCAGAAGGAACCTTTCATCTAGCTTTGAGGATCATTCTTTACAACATTTGAAAATGAGGCACGACAACAGCCTCAAAAATTTATCTTGAAGGAAGTAATTCTTTTCTTTTTAAAGAAAACTCTGTCATCTATGCCAATACTAAAACATCCATGGTAAAGCACTGCTTTGAAGCAAAAGCCACCAGGACCCCTCAAAACCCAGCACATACAGGGTCTGCAATGGAGGTCTGCCATTTCTTCCTTAAAAGCCCTTCTATTTATACTAATGTTGGCAGGCTTGAAAGTACCTGCCAGATGGACAGAGATAACTGACATCCAGAAAAGACACTCCACCAGCTGCTGTTAGCAGGGGTTGGGAAGCGTGGGGGCTGGTTAATAAGAAACCACTTACTTCCTCACGTCTGCTAGCTGCCCGCTGCCTTCCCAGGGCTTAATGGAATTTGGAGAGAGTATTTCAAGTCAGACCATCTGTCAGCACACACACAGATCTGCTCAGGCCCAGCACCTTGCCTGCACGTCAAGCAAGAGCTTTGTTTCCTCACAGGAATCTTTGTGGGTGCACTCTTCCCTCATCTCTCTGATGTGGCACTTGCCTGTAGTTCAGTCACTGCATTCATTTCTGTCTTATTAATGCATTTGTCTGCAGAGGAAGAATAAATGGAAACAAACAATTGGGTATTTCTTCTTCTGTGCCACATTATTTCAGAGATCTGCCTCGTGCTAATAAGATACATAAGTGACAAACATTAAAGCTGCTCTGTATCTCTGATCTCATTTATAACTAGAACAATCTTAAGTAACTGTTGAAAGCAAAGGAGCTGGTGCTCAGGTCAGAATACACCCAATGCAATACCAGTTACAGAGTCCACTGCTCCTTGACAGTTGCAGTTTCACCCAGGAGTGTAATCTTTATTCAAGCATCAGATTCGTAGAGCCTTAATCTGACCTTTTGTTTTCCTTTTTTTTTTTTTCCATTTCAATCGCATTGAGTGAGAAAGAAGTTTGAGACACTCCAAGGTTAAGAGACAATCAACAACAAATTATTTTAGATAATGTCACATTTTCCCAGGTCATTCCACCTCTCTGAAGGTGTATATGAGTTAGGAATTTAGCCAGACTAAACCTCTGAGTTGCTGCAAGTCAATAAATCACCACTGCTGACCTCTTGAGAGTAATATTGTTAGAAGCAGGGGCATCAATATCAGATACCTTGGACAGCCTGGCAATTTAACAAAGCTGATGATCGTGCTTCAAAATTCTTTTTTTCAATACACTGGATCAAAAAAACCCCAAAGCCATTCTTTGTCTCTCACCGGATCCTGCCTTGAAAATCAATTGATTTTAAATTCCTTTTATCTGAGAGAGTCAGGGTTCCATTAAAAAATCACACACTGGCACTGATTTGAAGCTTCAGTTTTGGTAACTTTACTACACTGACAAAAGGGGACAACTGGGGTTAAAACTCATTATTTCCTTGTGGCTTATTTCACTCACATGTCCGTGTCTTTCCTGCTGTAGCAGCATGACCTTCAAAAGACCTTGCTGCACCCATGTGCTGTCAGAAACCCATTGCCCACATCTACCTCTTTCATGCCCAGGAAGACACTCTGGAGGGTAAAAGTAAAGGGCTCCTCACCCACAAGATGGCAAGGGATGTCTGGGATGGGAAGAATTGTCCTGAACAATTGTAGCTGCCTGCCTGTTAGGGGAACTGTAGTCATATGTGGGTAAGCACCATCAAGTGAACGGTATTCTGGGGGTAGAAGCCAAAAGAATGAAATGGGAGAAAGCAAACCCAGCCTCCCAGAGAAGGATCACATTTTAAGTGGATCAGCTGCAAACAGGCCCTGTTGTTGAACAGCACCGGCTGTGAAGAAAGCCTGGGTCTCCTGTTCCTTCTGACAACATTGGCTACTGTTCAAAGTTGGTTTGTTTTTACATTCTGCCTGTGCTTCTCAGCTGTCAGCACCACACACACTCCTGTACTCTCAGTTCTATTGCCAACACACAGGGCAATGAGAATCTTCCACTGCAGTGTCAGCCTGGGAAAGATGGAGCCAGAGCTGTAGATAGTCACTAGGAGTAGGGTATAACTATTAAAAGTTGATAGTTCGTATAATTTTCACTCATTTCCATGTGAAATTTGCCATAAGGGCATAATCTCAAGTGGTCTGGAAAAATAACCTACAAAACTGCAACTCTTGAAGACCTCTTAACAAAGAGAAACACTTAAAATTAATACTTGGCTACTAGAGGAATTGGCCAGTTCATCAGGGCTTTATTACTGTTAACGTATTTTCCTTCCCACATAACGTTTAATAATGCAATAAGAGAAGCAAGAGTGGCACAAGCAGCAGCAAATCCTGAAATGTCAAAAGGGAAGTAAGCCCCGTCACTCATCCCAGAGTTGTCCTGGACTGGGACTGCTGATAGAAGGCAATGCCATAAGACAGTCAAATACCTTAAGATAAATTTAATCCATTTTTAAAACTGTTAAAATCTCACAAGCAACGTTCCTTACTTTGAGAGTTAATATTTCAAAATGGTCCAGGAGAAACACAGTGAAGAAGATATTGAGAGATTATGTATCATCCCTGGAAGATATATTCACTTTAGGGTGTCTTCCATTCCTTCAGATTCTGGAATTTGAAGTAGAAGGATGTTCAACACAGAAAGGTTTGTTTGGGTTTTCTTTCTTTAGCAGTTGTTAATTTATTTATAGTGGAATTGTTTGCATTAGTCTGCCTTTTTTTCACTATCAGTTTGGTGATTTTGGAATATGCTGTTGAATCTTTAAAGGAATATAAATCTATATGTATTCAATACACTTAATTCCGTCATAGAATACACAAGAGTTTTTTAAATCCTGCTTCTAACTGTGAAGCATGCAACATTTCCAAAGTTTTCAGAATAAAATTTGTACCTCAAAATGATCTCTTGGTTTCTGTGTCAACACTTGAAGCCATTAAGGAATCCCTCAATATAGCTGCACCTTTCCTTTGCAAAAAAGAACTCTGGCAGGTTCAATTTCTTCTTCTTGAATGTGTGCATCTCCCAGTTTGTCAATATATATAAGTGATCAAAAAAGACCACTGTTTAAAACTGCTGCTCAAATTGATTTTGTCATAGCCTTTGTAGGAAGGTGTGAACAGGCCCTTTTGTATTTGCATAGACTTGGAAGAGGGATATAAGGACCAAAATAAAACCACATGAGCACAGAGATATTCAAGGACAGTGTGTTGAATGGAACTGTCATGGATGGAACTGCTCTGGACAGTCATGTTGGTTCTTCCCTTTTGGGAGTTTTCTTGGGCAGAGAGCAGTCTGCACTGAGCAACACCTCCAGGTGAGAGGGTAAGGGGCTAAGAGCAGATCTGGTGGCCAGCTCCTACAGGCTTCTGCCCACAACGGATCAAGCTCTCAAGTTCTCACAAGCAAAGTCAATGCATTAATCCACGAGAGCAAATGAATTGTATGCTTCGGTTCAAATAGAGCTGAGTCTCCTTTACCTACCCCTGAACAGGATTTACACAGAAAGTAATTCTTTCTTATGCCAAACTCATAATTCAGTTAAACTACTTGCTGTATTAAATTGCTGAATACAGTGATTTATAGATTCAGTCTTAATTGTGACCTTATTTTCATCCTTGTCTTGTTCTTCTTTAATTAGTTTCATGAAACTGCAGTAAATTAGCCTAATAACGTGCTTGATAAGCATATACTTGCTCACTTTTTTCCTTTTAGTAAAATCCATCAAGAGTACCTAGGACTGGTCTATCCCTTCAAGTCATATGAACATCCATTTCTGCCTAATATCTAAAGCCCAAATTCCCAGAGCAATTGTAGGACCCTAAACCCCATGTTAATAGAACTCACTCTCATTCATTTATTTCATTATTTATCTGAATGAATCGAAGTCCATTGCAGCCTTCCCTGCAAAAATGCAAAGCCTTCCCTCACTGTAGGGCCACAAGACCAGCATGAAAAAATTAGTGCTGCCTCATTCCACACAGGACCCCTGCTTGTCTGTCAGTCGTGTTGGCATTGGCTGCTTCCCAGCCATCACACACAAAGTAATGCCAAGGGCTACTGCATCATCTCCACGGTCACAGGCTGCTCTAGGAAAGGTGCAGGTTCTGTGGGGAAACAGTCCCAGCACTCATGCCAGAGCTAAGTCTGAATTTTATAGATGGGCTCATTATCAGAACAAACCAAAATACTCAGTCTGCAAGGTTTCTAATTCCCAATATGTAAGAGCCCACCTCTTTTTGTCTATGCTGGACTTCCTGCACTAAATCAGACCAAATTCTGCTAAGCAGAGTCCTTGACCAGCTTGTTTTCTTTCCACTTCAACATTCATCACCCAAAGGTTCCAGTACCTCTTTGCAGACACCTGGAAAGAATTTCTTGGTTTCAGTACCTCTTTCCAGATATCACACTGCACAAGTACTACACACAATGCCCCTGAATTCCAAAGACTGGGGACCTTCAAAGGGAGCCCGGAACACCAAAACCCTGAAAACCTCCTGTGCCCCCTTCCACCTGAAAAACACAATTCCTACTCGGCAGGAAGGGGAGAGTGCAAACATGTCTGTACAGACATGCAACCCTGCTCCAAGTGCACAGCATCAGAAAGGAATGTTCAGTGAAGAGTGGTGTTCATAACCATCCACTTCATTCTTTGGCCATGTCAGCCTCTGATATAGGTTATTTTCTCTGTCCAGAACAACCAACCTAAATACATTAAAAAAAAAAAGGGGAGAACAAGATCCTTAAGGAGCTTCTTTAATGAAAGAGAAATCTATCAAGCACCATTGAAAGAGTTAAAACCATGTAATTTAAGTTGTGTTTTAAGAAAGGAGGGTATTTATTAGCTTTTGTTCCAAATGTTTGTTGTTGTCTAGTGCCCAAAGGAATCTTATGTCAGATGCCCATATCAGAGATAAAAATAGAGGGCCAATGTTCCCTGCTTTTGCTATATAGTTTAACTCTACTGGCATGTGCTCTCTAGGTAAATCCCTGTAAGATCTGCCTCTTCCCCCATCCAAAATGAGTCCTTAGCCTCACTCCGTCTGACTGCCAAGCCAGAGAACAATTATTAGCAGAACGATCCCCAAATGAGCACTGAACAGGAAACAGGGCTCATTAACTAAGGCAGAAAACTCTCCAAACCTCATTAGAAAGTTTTTTTTGCTCACTTAGGGCTCTGCCTGGCACCATTAGAACCAACTCCAACACAGTCACACCGCACCACCCTGGTGCAGGGAGGATCTCTGTTTAGCAGAAGGGAGTCAGACAAGGGGAAGCTGATCCCCTTATATATAGGCACAAAATGAGAGACATTTTTAACAGTCAAATTCCCAGGCGGATCTGAACACCCTGGGAAAGATCACCTGGAGTTTTTTAATCCCAATTGAGCAGCACACACCTTTAGGGAAATGCCACATAGGGAAGTCTCATGATCCAGACCACTGCAGTCCTCTCAGACCTTCCGATCTCTTTCTGTACAGCCCTCACAAAGCACAGTGGCCATTTTTCTTCTAAGGAAAACTGCATTTCTCATCTACATCATGTTACCTTATGATGAGAGAACTCCTGAGGTCCCTGGGCAGTGACCACAACCAGCCCTGGGAACCGGACACAAAGGCTCAGCCTGTCAGGAGTTTTGCCTTCCAGGCAAAATTATGCAATGGCAATTTAGCCATTTATTGCCATAAGCAAATGGTCATTTCTAGCAACAGAATGATCCTGCCAAATAGCATTTCCAATTTGTGAGCCTTCCCCACAAATGAATCAATTATCACTTCTAGCTGGGATCATTACACAGCCTTGTTCCCTTCTGCATTGTTTGCTCAGTAATATTGCTGTGTCTTTATTAACTAGCAGTGATTAGAAAAGAAACAACCATAATTCATATTCCAAAAGTCATCCTCCCATGTACCCATTCACTCACCATTCCTAATTAAGTTCATGAAAGATTAATTCCTTAATGGTTATGATTTGTAATGTTAATTAATTAGCTGCTTTTCCATTAAACATTCAAAGGTTTCCAGCATTACATAGATTCCTTAATTAGCCCATGGCGAGTGTAAAAAAAAAAATAAATAATTCAGTAACTTCTCTTTGTCCCTTGGGCAATTTATCAGCTGCTTGGTCTTCCAGTCCATGTCTTTTTCCACTCCACACAGAATCCTTTTTCTTCACTGCTGCAAATGCAAATGTACCTGCTTGGCTCATTCATCTTTCTCAGAGGATAACATAACCAAGGAACAGGCACAGCTGACTGACCTCACTCCTACCCTAGGGAGAAAGTACTTCGATATGAACTTTGCCTCTCTTCAAGTTCCCTAAAGTGTGCAGACCTGAAACTGAAAAGCTGCCTAGGATGCAGCCTGGGATGAGTATCCCCAGGATTGTTGAGCTCTGCCTGATGCCAGAAGTGGGACCGGTATTCACGTTGCAATTCCAGTTAGCCTGGCAGGAGCTCCCTGCAAATTCAGCTTTATCCGTTTCCAAGGCAACTTCTTTGGCTCCTGGTTGTGATAGGTTTTGAGGGATGCCCACAGGGGGTTTGCAAGCTCAGCCTGTCCTCTCTGCCCTGATGGCAGTGACTGGCATCTCCCACAAAGATTACTCTGAGAGGCCTTTCTTCCCCAAACACTTCTGGAAGTATATCAGAATGTGGGACTTCTCTCCAGCCCTTCTCACCTTGTTCCACATGGCTTTGCAGCCTCTGGCCACCACCTGCTCAGACTCAGAATGGGGAGCAACCAAAAAAAAGTCAGAGTTGTGTTGTTAGGATATATCCATAGCCCCTCTCCAAAGCTACTTTTAAAGGTACCCCTAAACCAGGTTCTCCTAACACCACCATTCCCAAAACTTCTCTAGCACAGGGCTCTGGGAGAATGTCTGTAACCCTGACCACACCAACACGGCAGACCTGACCCGAAGCAAAATGGCTTTAAGAGGTCAGAGCATTATAGCTGAGGAATGGTGTAATCTAGCCACGGCTTCAGCTCTGCACTTCTCCATACACCTACTTACAGAAAGAAGGCTTCCTGGGTGCACCCAGGTGGGCTGCTCCACATGCTAGGTCACTCCCTGCCTCTCCTGCAGGTGCTGTAACCACAGTCCTCAGGGGCAACCTCAGCATTATTCACCAGTTTGCTTCCAGAGTCTGGTAGATAAACCTGGTAATGTGTGAGGAACTAATGGGAATCACAGTTAAAACAGGAAGCATCCCATCCTGAACAAACACCACAGGGTGAGGAGCTTGCCACTTACCAGTTGGAAACTTTGCCACTTGCCAGCAGGAAAAGTTCCATGCTAAAGTAATAGCAAATACATGAGTAGGAGGCCACAGCTTCTTTGTCCTTCACACCTGAGAACTCTGCCATTAGCAATTGTAGTTCATTCCCAAGCTCCCCGGTGGTGTTATCCTGTCATTAGTTACTGCACTACACTCGGTTCCTACAACAAACTCATCTCATAGCTCCAAGCCCTCCACTTGAAGCCCAAAGCAAAATTAGATCTGCTGCAAAGGGTTCCCTCTGTGTGATAAACCAAAAAGGAAATTCAGCAACAGATTTTTCTACTATGGTCATTATCATGGGGTCAGCACCTGCAAGCAAAAGGGTCTCTAAATGTAGGAAAATTGGGATTTGCAGGATCCCACAGTAATGGCAATGTGCCCACAGGGTACCAGGCCTCAGTGTAGCACATACATCAGAATCACAGCAAACGTGGAGGGAGCAGAGCTCCCTCATTCCTGACCTGGCCAGCATATATTGCAGAGGGAAAAACACAGCAGTACTCTTGTATTCCTCAGAATACAGCCTAGGAAGTTTTTCCTAACTAATTACTATCCCATACATTCATCTCTGATCAGAAATGGCAGTGAAAGCCAAAATTAATGGTAAAAAACCAATGTTACAAATCACACACCTGCTTTCTGCTGGAGCTCAGTGAGGCGTAAACCAGTTTCAGCAAACTCATCTCCATGCAGATGCTTTCATTACAGCTGTATGTGCTGTTTAAATATGAGGTATTTGGATCATTTCTAGTACAGCCAGCTTACACTGAAGCAAATGTCCCTTAGGACAGCCACATCAGTCTGATGAGATTCATGGTGGCTAGAGAAGCTGACAGGTAGGAAGTTCTCATGAAGCATCATATGCATCTGCCAGCAAGTCTCCACATCATCTGGTGACAGGGACACAAGAGGATTTGAGACAGAGACCACAGCTGAGCCATGTCCCCAGATTACCTCAGCTGACCTTTGAGTTTAGAAGTTTTCTGCCACTCCAAGTAAACCTTCCCCCTGTGTTTGGCTCCCAGCAGGAAAAGCTGAACAACTCCTGAAGCATATCTTTTCTCTGCTTCCTACTGTCATGATTACTTGGTGACTCACTCCTGAGTATGCCCACAACCTGCTCAGCCATTGCTGCTGGAAAGCCCTGCTAAACACAACCCTGCAGCTCAATCAAGATAAATACCACCTGTCCCCTTCCTCCCCTCGAGAACCAGCACAGGCACACCTGTGAGCAGAAGAGATCCCAGCCCTCCCAAATGGGGCTCAGAGTGAGACACAGTACAGACAGAAAAATCCTATGTGAATTAGCAGGAGAAAGAGGAAGAGAGTCAGCTAGGAATGGCCCTTTCTACCTGCTACCAGTCCTTGGTCACAGCTCCTGGAAACCTCTGGGACTGCCAGGCAAGGATCTGAATGGTTGGGTGAGATCTCACATGCCCCAGACATCCTCATGCCCTGATTCCTGCACAGCCCTGTCGCTCCTGCAGCACTGACAATGGATGTTGAAGTACCAAGCCTGACAGAACAGGCAGTTTTACACTGAGTTATAGGTGTCTCCTGCACAGCAGGAAAAGAAGCAGTTCTGCACTGCTGATGCTGTGAGGATGAGACCACTACGTTACAGTACCATATCTTCCAGCCGACAGCGTAAATGGACCATTGAGCTCTTCACCCTAAAAAAACGCTGCTAACAAAACCAGTCATGCAAGCAGGCAAGACAGAACACTTACCGTGTGCAAGGCTGCCACCACATGGTACAAGGACAAGCTTGTAGGCTCCTTGAGCCAGAGCAGGAGATGGGAAAACTATCCTCACACCTCCAACCAGCCCTTGCCTCACTAACCAGCTACGGCCAAATCGTGATGCCTCAGATGGATCAATTACTTTGGTCAGGTTCCTCTTGCACACTCCCATCCACTCTAAGTCACTAAAATCTCTTGTGAGGAAACCACCTGAACTTTGTAAAATAGAGATTCCTAAGACACAGATGAGATCTGGCCATTCTCATTACGGAAAATTTGAATTGAGCAAAATCAGTTGAACAGTGCCCCACAGACCAGAAAAGTCTGGGCTCAGAAGAGCCTGAGAGCACTGATAGACAAAAACCTACCAAGTTTTTGCAGTTCCTAAACTCACATTGCTTGTGGCATGGAACTAATGCAAAAGCATGACACTTCCAATGGTGGCTGGGCAGCCTTGGCCTCTCGTGTTGAGCTACAGAGCAGTTCAGGTAACTGTGGTTCTGCTCTGCAGTAACAGAACCAAAACACAAGTGTAGAAGCAAAAGGAACAAGAGAAATCACAGCTTTGTGTTGGAGGAGTACAGGCCATGTCAGGCCATAGATGGATGACACGGAAACAAAGCTGAGATTTACCTGCCTTCATCATCCTCAAGCCCAGGCAGTGTTTTGGGGATTCCTGACTTTTGAAGGTTTTCCATCCAGCAGAACCACACAGAAATGGTGCCTCCAACAAGTCCCAGGCTTTGTCACCCCCTCCTCCTTTTTGCTGTTCTCCTCTCTTGACCGATGGCAGGTTTCTAATGAAAATACAGACCCCAAAGTGGTGGTTGGCAGTGGTTCAGACAGTGAGACACAACCAGATGTGGCAAAGTGGTGGCTCTGTCACTAGCCTTCACAGAAAAGGGACAACCTTCAGCAGCACTGAGCCTTGGGGATGGTGCCTGCCATCTTTGCACCAAACCCGTCTCCATTTCCAAGCCACCATCCTCTTCCCTGGTGAAAAAAGGTCTTTTTATCCTCCATTTTACCAGGCAATCCATCAGGTGGACAGGCATCAAAGCCTGACTGAGATAAACCAGCCAAGTGTGAAATCTTTATCTGCAGTTCATCCTCACTCCTGGAGACCATAAAGTACATTGAGTGGGTTCTTCAAGATAAGAATACCTTTCTTTATAGGGTCAGAAAGAGCACACGGTGCCATGAAAAATGCTCAGGGCACAGCACTGCATGAACAGGGCATTGGGAAAATGGAGATGTTGAACATACTGCCACTCCTCCCTTCCACCTGCCCTCCCTCTGCCCTGTTCATAGCTACTGTCTATCCCTTTCCCCCAGCATGGGTCAGGTAAAATATCCTCCTACAAAAATCCTACAAACCCAGCCCAAGGGCACTAGAAGTTGGACGGAAGCTTTCCTGGAATAGAGGTATGGACCACATTTCTTAAGCGATCACACCACTCACAGAGATTTTTCCTGGAGGGTGAAGAGGGTGTGAGGCTGTCTCTGAAAGCAGATCTGCATAGGAAGTGCCCTGGCTGAAACCACTCTATGATAAATAAGTGGGCATTAAAGAAGATGCCTTTGACTTTTCAAAGTGTTTTCTCATATGGAAGTAAGACATGTATTGCTGGATCAATTCACTTTCAAGCACCGTACTGATGCAGTAGCAGCTTTGCTTCCAGGGGCACCCTCTGCCCTTTCACAGCTGAAAAAATCTCTGCTGACCCTCCAGCTGGGCTGTTCCTCTATAGCTGCACATAATCTATGGGGTTTGGGTTTAGCCTTAGCACCCAGAAAAAGGTGAGCAGCCTTCTGGGTAGGTTGCCTTAGCCTTGTCTCCTTTGACAGCTTTAGCAGTTAGAAGCAGCTTTCACAACCCATCTTTAAAGTCTCTGCTCTTTGAGAAAACTTTTGACATAAGAAATGCTACTGGGACCAACCACCTCCCTCCAAAGGGGTTATGATCCCGGGCAAATCAATAAGACAAAGTGTATTCCCTTCAGCAGGATGGTGGCCCAGCTCTGCCATGAGTCATTTGAACTAGCACACAGACAGCAGAAGTCAAAGCCAGCACCTGTAAACCTGTGCATGACACATCAAGTAGACAGATGTGCTTAATTGAGCTGAAAACAGCAGGAAAGAACTTCTGGAGGAGAGAGAAAAAAACCCACTATGTTGATTTCTGCCCATCAGGACACCCTTCAGGAGCTTTCTGAAGGCTCCAGGGACTCCTAAAGCCCTTGTTCAAGCCTGAGCATCACAGCAATACACACACACATCTCTCTGCCAGGCAGAAGGCAGCTGCTTTGTGCTGTGACAGTGACTGACAGCATGAGCAGATCCAGGAATGCCTGGGTACCTCCCAGCAGCCCCTTCCCCACTGTCCCACAGCACATGCAGCAGTCCTGTCCCAAAGCACTGCCCACAGGTCAGCAATGCTCCTTAGGGCACAGAACACTGCAGCACCTGCAGCCACAACCCTTCAGTGAGCACCCCCATATTACACATGGATGGGAAGCAGCCATGGACACAAAGTGGGCAGCTGGCCAGCCAGTAAATTAATTTCAAAGACAGGCAGGTGATAGATGGGATTCATGTGGGAAACAGGAGAGGATAAATTGCCCATCTGTGACTGATACAGCAGAGAACAGCACATGATGGAGCAAAATGAATGGGCACAGAGGGACCAAGGATGGAAAGACTGAGTGGAGTGTAAATAATTGAATCCCTGAGGCCTGGATCGTGTCTTTGGGACTACGTGGGATTGCAAACGTAGGAGCACAACGGAAGGGAATGATTCATGGGCTGTGTGTGACAGATAGGACCCCCAGAGCAATCTCTTAGTGGTGTGGAGGTGGGAATGCCACTTGACAGGATGGTGAGGGAGTGTATGAGATGAGGAGCTTCCTCCACATCTTTCTATGAACCTTTGAACCCAGCCTCTATGGAAACAGCCTAGGAAGAGTCTACCAAAATTAGAGGTGATGCCACAGCTCAGCACTCAGGACCTGGTCAGGGAGGCAGCTTGTCAACTGGAACCAATTCCCTACACACAACAAATCCAGACTTACACCAAAAGCCTATTGGTCTGCTCAGTGCTGATGACTTCTTCCCTGCAGGAATTGTTGTCAGGGAGACTAAAACACTAGAAAAATCAGCTCTTCCCCCTCTGTCCATCTCTGCCCTGCTGCTGTGCAGGTTCAAGTTGGCCAAATCAGCCAGTAAGCAAGTGCCAAACCATTTCTAGGGCATTCCAGTCTCACAGGAGGCAGGAGCCCCCCAGTGCCTCAGGGAAGAGGCTTTCAGCAGTGCTACCCCAGACCGGCATGCTGAAAAGCAGCTCAGAAACATTCTTGATTGTCCTGTGCTATGTTGCTTGGTTTTACCCCTGCAATTACTCAGGTGGAAAGACAAGCTCCTGTACTTACGGCAGGAGACTCACATGTGCATGGCACAAGTGCAGCTGGGACATGCCCAAGCACTCGTGCCCTTCTAGACCGCCTGCAGCACTGCAGGCCCATCAGCTGCACTGTCCTGCTGCTAAAGTGGATTTAACATCCTCCCCCAAATGACTGGGGGCTGCAAGAGGGCATCAACTGCAGGTTATGTGTGACCACAGCCTCTGCTCTCCAAGAGGCCATCAACAATGGTCAAGAGAAAACTGGAGCAAATGCATACCCAGACTTCTTGTGTGTCACCCTCCTGCCTGCTGCAGCCTGCAGGAACCTGTTCAAGTGGGAACTTTCATGCTCTTAAGGCTACCTATGGTTTCTTACCTTGCAACTCTATTTTTGTCTTTCAAGTCGAAACCTTTAACATCCACCACAACCTGTGGCAAAGAGGATATTTTATGCCACACCACTGAATCCTAGAGGCAGCAGGCAATCCAGTTCCTTAGTCCCAGTCATCCTGGTACCTGGACTTCTTTCTGTATCTGTTTTAAGCAGGTGAGGTGATAAATAGCTCTTTTTTTTGAGATTGTGAACTCATTTTATGCTGAGATCTGCCGTCTCATAGCTCATTTCCAACATGCCCTGCCACCTAAACCCTGGGAAGGGTGGTTGAAAGGGACCTTTGGGTCTCTCCCCCTCACACCTGGAACAGGGCTACTGGCAACAGTATAGATCAACAAAATTTTAACCTTGTCTAGTTGAGTCCTGAAAATCCCCAAAAAATGAAAACATCAAAGGCCACAAATCTTCAACACATTTTCTTTCCAAGAAACACCAAGAGTATGGGGAAAAGTTCAGATTTTCATAAATAGACTCAGTTACTTAAAAATGAACATCAGACAGGGATGAATAGATATAAAGTACAGCCTTGTGAAGAATGTCTTGTCAGTGTGCACTTACAGCCCAGAAAGCCAACCATATCCCGAGCTGCATCAAAAGAGCCATGGCCAGCAGGTCAAGGGAGGTGATTTTCCCCCTCTACTCCACTCACAAGACCCCACCTGGAGGTGGTCACAATCAGTGACAATCTTTGCAGCAGATACATCTCAGAATGACCTGGCTAGCACTCACTGGAGCAGCAGCAGGGCCATGGAACACCACAAGTGTTTGACTGAAGTTCAGATAAATTCTAGCTTCCAAGCACGGAGGGTTATTCCACTAAGCATAAGGCAGAAACAGACCTTCTCTGTAGGGATGTAGCTTCTAATTATGCCTTGTTCCCTGCAGCCTATATGCTAGGTTCATTATTATCGTCCATGTTTGTTAATCAGCTACCTGATTCTAACAAGAAGACAACTTCTAGGAGATATGCAAATAATTCTGCAGTTTTATTTTCCAATGACTCAGCATTTGTATCAGAAATGTGTTAACAGAATACAAAAGCTATTAAGAAGCTCTCTGCATAATTATACTCTTCCTTGCCTCCAGTTCTTAATAACTTAAGAAACAAAATCAGTATCTTGTAATACTCAATCTTGCCAGAAGAAAAGTTTTGTAAGTTATCTTTTCTTCTGTTTAAAATCTCATTTCTACAATTTTCCCTTCTCTAAAGACTTGTCTCTAAAATTTTACTGAAGTAAGGCAAAATTAAATATACTCAGTAGAAAAATATAAGTATATAGCAGAGGGACAGTGAAGCCACAATCAATACCAAAGAAGGCTTCAGGCATCTGCTCTTTATTGTTCCTCAGTACCACCTTTTATACCTTTCATCTCACAAGCATTCCACCTGTGTGCTCTCTACCCTTTTGTGATTGGTCAGTACTCAGCACTCCACATCTCATTGCCTTCAAAACCTGTCACCTGTCTCACACAGCTGTAGCCCATTAGGGATGAGGCTCAGCCACAGCCCCACTCCCAGTTACCACAAACTGCATGCCTTCAATTCCCTTTTTCTTTCTTTTAAATAAATGCCATGTCTACCATGCCCCTACAGGGCCCTTGCAGAAGAAGTAGCAAACATGGTATAAGTATATCCCTTGTGTAGGCTCTACTAATTCTGGAATGCATCCGTATACTGACCTTAATTCATTCCCTAAACTCACATTACATATCATCAAAAATCCTTATACCCATACTTCCAAAATACTGACAATGTCAACAGCTGTACAACTTTACAAGGCAACACACGAGAATAAATTATATAATCCCATCAACAGCCACACAACTTCATGAAGTAACATACAAGAATAAGATTAGATTCTATGGGTTCACATCTTAATAGCTGCAATTCACAAGCACAATACACATATTTTACCAGCTAACAAACACATCACACTGAACAACATACTCACTCCGTCCCTACCGCCTATTGCTGCTTTAATAACGTCTCTTGCTCCTTTTGCAGTTTTTGTTGCACTAGTTGGTCACATCTTATCACTTAATAAATTATTTCCATTATGTCTCCAGCGGCTTACCTGTACCCCAGGTGTCAAATTCAGCCTGGTCCGGACCAGCAGCGTCCCCCCGGTATTCTCAGTGCTCCACTGGGCCCCGCCTCCGGCTGCACCTCGCCCTGCAGCCCAATCCTGAATCACGTTCAGTGTCACCTTTTACAGACAGCCACGATTCAATTTCAGAAAGTTTCTCTTGTGTGTTTTCTGTGCATCTCTGACTTCACCTCTCAGAGCTCCATGTTGTTTTTGTTGTTCCAGTACTCATGCAGCAGCAACTCAGCAAACCTCCCCTCGCACCCCTCGGGGGCCACGCTGCTGCTGCAGCGCTGGCTGCTGCTGTGGCTATGCCATTTGCTGCCTCCATCTCTGCGTCCCGCTGCATGTTCTGCCATACAGGAAGACCCCGGCACTGCTCCAGGCTGCAGAAATACCTGCATATCCTTCCTCTTGGGGTCCTGTAAGTTTTCCAGACTTCTAGGCTCTCAGGTCCTTGGTCTGCCTGCTCNTACCGCCTATTGCTGCTTTAATAACGTCTCTTGCTCCTTTTGCAGTTTTTGTTGCACTAGTTGGTCACATCTTATCACTTAATAAATTATTTCCATTATGTCTCCAGCGGCTTACCTGTACCCCAGGTGTCAAATTCAGCCTGGTCCGGACCAGCAGCGTCCCCCCGGTATTCTCAGTGCTCCACTGGGCCCCGCCTCCGGCTGCACCTCGCCCTGCAGCCCAATCCTGAATCACGTTCAGTGTCACCTTTTACAGACAGCCACGATTCAATTTCAGAAAGTTTCTCTTGTGTGTTTTCTGTGCATCTCTGACTTCACCTCTCAGAGCTCCATGTTGTTTTTGTTGTTCCAGTACTCATGCAGCAGCAACTCAGCAAACCTCCCCTCGCACCCCTCGGGGGCCACGCTGCTGCTGCAGCGCTGGCTGCTGCTGTGGCCATGCCATTTGCTGCCTCCATCTCTGCGTCCCGCTGCATGTTCTGCCATACAGGAAGACCCCGGCACTGCTCCAGGCTGCAGAAATACCTGCATATCCTTCCTCTTGGGGTCCTGTAAGTTTTCCAGACTTCTAGGCTCTCAGGTCCTTGGTCTGCCTGCTCCTGGTCCACCTGGCTCCACTGCCTTACTACTCTTAGGTCTGCAGTAGTCTGGCTGAATCACCAATATAGCAGAAGGCAAGTGGACCCACAGCCACCACCAAAAAGTCTTCAGGCATCTGCACTTTATTGCTCCTCAGTACCACCTTTTATACCCTTCATCTCACATGCATTCCACCTGTGTGCTCTCTACCCTTTTGTGACTGGTCAGTACTCAGCACTCCATGTCTCATTGCCTTCAAAACCTGTCACCTGTCTCACACAGCTGTAGCCCACCAGGGATGAGGCTCGGCCACAGCCCCACTCCCAATTACCACAGGCTGTGTGCCTACAACGTAAGTTAAACAAAATGCTTTCAGAATTGAGGAGACTGGCACAAGTTTTAGATATGATTGTCACATTGAGAGTCAATAGAGCACCTTTGTTTTACTTTTCCCTATTTCCTCCAGGATAGAACACATGGCTGTGACTGAGTTCATATTACCGTCACAGAAAGGCAACTGAAATGATGTTTACCCAAATGGCCCCATTCACACCATTTATTTGGGATCAAGTGCAACACATTGATGATCATGGAATTAACATTAAATATGTTGGAAAATACATCAGTGTAGAGAGTGTTTTTTAAGGGGCAGCTATTCTCTTAGGTGACATGATGACAAGTACACACACATTTAGTGCTTGTTGTGCAGGAGTTATTCAGGAGAAAGAAAGCTTGTCTGGGCTACCAACAGGTGGAACACTTGAGCTCTTACTTGGTTCATGTTGTTCAGGCTTTTTTTTCTGAGCAAGAGTTTTGCATTCAACTGTTTAGAGGAGCTTACAAGATTCACAACCTAAGCGGTAACTTCTACCCTTGGTTTTGCTTTCTCCACATTCCCCGTGGTTCTTCTTTCTGCACCTTCAGCTGACACCTCTCCCTTTGCAAAATCACACCTTCAAGAAACAAGGAAACCCACCCCAGCATAACTCTCCAGTATTTAAGCCCCTTAGGATCCTTTCCCCCAGGATGGCAAACCCAGCAACCATCCCACCAATAACAAGGTAACAGAAAGACACCCTCATCTCAAATGGCTTTATAGGCAAAGCTGGGGCAGAAAGTTGGGAAAGCTAGGGAAGATCAGGCAGAGAGAAATAACCCTCTACATGCTTCACCAGCCACAAAATGTTCTGATTAGGCATCTTGCTTAAAACAGCCAAGCCAGAGGCCTTTGCATGAAGCATGTCTTGTGTTGGTAATAATCACAAAGGTGTACACAGAATGAAAATCTGAAACTGCAATCAATTTGCAGAGGTTACCTGGAGGAATAGGAACATATTAAGCAGATAATAAAATAACCTCCCTATGATGCCATGTAGACAGGGCACACTGTCAGAAAGAAAAAAAGCCATACTTGACAGGACTCAGAGGCTGACACACAGACAGGAAAGGTGTGTGTGGTGCCTGTGTATGTACCTGTGTGGGACATATCAAAACACTTGACAGGTCTCACCCCAGCTCATACACAGAAGCACAGGCTATTTACAAGAAGTTCATACCCTAGATTTTAGGAAATTGCACAAAACCATTTGCAGAGCCAGACCCTGTGCAAAGCCAACCTCTGGGCTCTGCAAAGCTAACCACTCTTATCAGGGACCGACAGATGAGATACTCTTTGGAAAGCAGTGCTGCCGAGACACCCAGCCGTGCTGGTAGGACAGCGTGCCAAGGCTTTCCAGCCCCCTGTATTCTCATGCCTTTGGAGGCAGGCAGGTTGCTTTATTGCTGGGACAGTTTTTCTGTTCTTCTCTTAGGAACGCACTCACAGCTCAGCGGAAGCCATCTCATGTCACTTTATGACGAGACGGGGGCTCTGACCTTAACAGTCTCACGGCACCGCGCGCTTATTCCCCACCTCCCTGCACTGGCCAAGACACCGCAATCAAAGCACAACCCTAACGAGCTGAAGCCGAGGAGGGAAGCCTGGGGAACGCCGAAATCCCAGCCGGCGCCCTGCCCCATTAACTGTGCTGCCCACCTGCACAGCTCTGACGGGAAAGTTTCCATCCCCGTGAGCGCGTTCCTGGGGAGGCTCCTACAGCGCTCAACCCCGCGTCCCCGCCGCGCCCCGCCCCGTACCGGTTCCGCCCCGCGCCCCCC
>VXAX01001955.1:409912-447372 GCA_013399835.1 Leptocoma aspasia
CGCGCGCACCGCGCCGGGGCACGGGCGGTCGGGGAGGGGAGGGGAGCCGGTGCCGGGGAGGTGGCAGACGGGCTGGCACCGTGCACCGGCCAGTCCCGTCCCAGGGAAGGGGGAACCTGAAGCGGTGCCGTGCCCCGGCTGGCTCTGCGGCGCGGCGGCGGGATCTAAGCCGGGGGTGGGCACCGGCCGTCCGGAGGCACGGCAGGGAACCGGCACAGGATGGTGCCGGGACCGGGACAGCGGCTGGCCGTGGTGGGGCCGGGACCGGGACGGGACAGCGGCTGGTCGGGGGATGCCGGGATCGGACAGCGGCTGGTCAGGGCGTCCCAGGAGCGGACAGAGACTGGTCAGGGGGTGCCGGGACGGGGCAGCGTCGGGTCGGTAACAGCCAGGGCTGGTCCCGCGGAGCTCGGGGGGATCCGTGCGGGACCGGGCGCCGTTAACGCTGCTCGCTCTCCACAGGGCTCTTCTGGTGTCCCGGAGTCATGGCCAGCTACCCGGTGAGTGCCGCCTGCCCCGCTGCCCTCCCTGCCTCCAGCCAGGCCTCCCGCTGCCCCCGGCCCCTTCCCCAGAGCCGCGGGCCCCACGCTGGGCTCTGCGCCTGCGCTGGCTCCGGAGCCCCGGCGCTGAGCAGGGGTCTCTCCCCACAGCTGAGGCGCCCGGGAGGCTGCTGGCTCCGCAGCACACAAGCCCTGGCGATGCCCATCTCTTACCATCTCGGTCGGCATTGCCCTTCTTGGGGACTGGCTGTCCGTGTGTCCCGCTGACGCTCAGGGGCCGGAAGGGCTGCGCTGTGAGGCGCGCATATGTCCTGACACCACAGCTAAGCTGTGCCAAGCAGTAGGAGCCAAGCCTCAAGTGATAAATTCCTATAAGAGCATGAAAGATAATGTGGCACTTTAAAATGTGGTGCCAGCTCCCGTTGGACGCCTTTTTTCTGTGCATGCCAGGATTCTTCAGAAGCTGAGCAAAAACCTGTTTCAAATGGTGTAACTTTGGCTTCTTTTGTACCTGTCTTCCCTAGCCTAACTGCGCCCAGTATGGGAAGTATATGTGTCCGAGGGACTACCATCCAGTTTGTGGCACTGATGGAGAGACCTATGGAAACGAGTGTGTGCTCTGCCTTGCTAACAGGTAGTCACTTCTGTCCTTGCCTTCCCTATATGCAAGCAGAACATTCACCCTGACATTCCAGATAACCGATAGATAATTTACTGGCTTTGGATCGTTTGCACTGTGGCACTTCAGTTTCAGCAGTGTCCTCTCAGCTGTGAATCCCTTGCAACAGATTTTATCGTGGTACCTGTAAATGGGTTCTATTGGATTTGATCAGCTGGATGTACTGAATATTTGTGTTAGTAATTCCTGAGAAGGAGTATCTTATAAGAGGTTGCCTGTCATGTTCATGCAATGCTATACTACCAATAAATATAATGCCAGACCCTTCCACACTTTCCCTCAGAAAATGTGAATGATCCCACCCAAAATGCAGCTTTAGGTATAGAATATTTATGTTCAAGATCCAATCTCCTGTAATTCTTTCACAAAGAAGAGTAAGAATGCCAAATGTTAGGCGAAAACACTATTTTGCCTTCAGGTTGTCTAAAAATCAAGAAAAAGGCTGCTTGATGTTTGAGAGAAGGTATTTTGTCCTTGAATAATTTAATATTTTTTAAAAACAAATTGAACACACAGAGAATCGGTACCTAATGAGCATTATTACTCCCCATTACAATTGACTGGAAACCTTTATAGAGCAGTCTCTCAATACAAACTGAGAGGAACTGCTGTGAATAGAAATTCTGATGATAAGAGGAAATTTATATTAATGAAATAAAAGATCATCTGTTTCCAGCAGACAGTATAAGTGAGAGTAGCAGAATAGCAGTGAGGGGAACTTACGAAACTGTGAACAGATAGATCTCAAGAAAGTCATTTCAAGACTGAAATGAGTTTATGACTTTTGGGCAGAGGAAAGATTAATTCTGACCAGAGGATCTACAAAATTCAAATGACCAAGATAAAAGGAACATAGGCCAAAATGAGGAAAGTGACAAAGGTATCAAAGGACACTTAAGGTAATATTGTAATGAAAGTGCTGAAGTGTGTCATGCATATCTGCAGAATTTGGTAACACTTTCACCAGAGCACAGCACAAACAACCCAAGCAAGCAACAAATTGCAAAGAGCATTGGTAAACCTACAGTTTAGGGAAAAAAAAGAAAAGTAATCAAAATTCACACACAGTAGAATCTGTTAAGAGGGGAGAAAAGAGGTTCTGGCATTTTACATATTAGGAGCCTACCTATCTTTCCTGCCTCGAGTGGGTGATGTGATGTTGGAGTAAGTTACTAAGTGATTGGCTTTGTACATAGCCAGAGGTGAAGAGGAATGTGAGCAAAGCAGATACAGATTTGTCAGAAATAATCCAATCAAATCCATGAGATTTAGTTTTTTGGCACGATAACTGGCCAAACAGAGTAGGAGGAAATAGAAGTATTGGTGCATGACATTAATAAGGCAGTCTACATTATCTCCACTTGACATTCACATAAGCAGACAAATAGTTATTCAGCTGAAATTGTTAAAGGATGAAGTCACAGCAGTTTGAAATGCTGTCGTTCAAAAGCACAGTGATCAGCATGTTACATTTGAAAGAGCTATCATATTTTATACAATAAAAATTGCCAAATGGCATGGATATGGTATCTGTGCAAGATATTATAAAAACTCCCAGGGATCTGGAGAAATGGAGTGAAATCAGTACAGTAAAAGACAAAAAGAAGTGCTGAGTATTGCCCATAGAGAGTGCAAATCCATATTATGGAGATACAGGCAGGAGCGCGTCTCACAACCTAAACAGGATCTTTGATCCTTTCAGAACAGAAGGATGGGCTTTGAGATCTAGCCTTACATTTCTAGGATGCTTCATTTTTTAGGCATGATCCCTCAGCTCCAGATGGATACATGGCAGATTCCTGAATACAGCATTGCACACAGAACAAAGGGTTCTCCAGTCAAATCTGCTGCTTATTTCAACTCCTTAAGTAATTCCTTAAGTAATTAGTGATGGGGCTTATGTCTTTTTAGTATAAGGTGTAAAGTGCATGTTTTGTGTGATACATGGGATTAAATCCAATTATACACACAAGAGAGAATTTTGTCTTAACCATCTTTTTTTGCTGTCTTCCTACATGCTCAGATATGTATTTTGGTCTGAAGGGACACAGGGTAGTCAGATACTCTCTTGATGGTTTTTCTTTTATAGTTCAGTAGTTGGCATATTTGGGGCCTTCTAGTTCAGTCTGGAGTTGTTGTTCTAATGTGTTTGACTTGGCGCGAACACAACACGGATAAAATATTTTGCTTTATTGGAGGAATTTCAGCTTTGAAAATCAGCCCATAGTCATAAGCAATGATCATTCCACTCTGAGTAATCTAAGGTACAGTCTGTCACACTTCTTAGGAGGACAGACCAAAGAGATTTTTCTGCCCTATTTAGCAAGCTGCATGACTAGTTGCTGAAATAGTGTAACGTGGTGATACAGAAACAGATACAGGTACACATCCAGTACTAAATTACAAAACAGTCACTTCTCAATTAACTTGGAGTGACTCTCAATTGCCATTTTGCAGGTTTGTTCTAGCCCATATTTATCCCCATGAAGGTTAAATATGGGAGAGAGTTGTACTTCCTGATGGCCAAGACAGTACTGTCCATGAGCTCTTTTAGCCATGAAGGACTGTGTGCGCACCTGTGTGAATTGAGTGCTGCAGAAGAGGTTGCTGCAGTTGATCCATGATAACATGAGACACCTGGAGCAAAGGTGCAGCACAAACCCTCCCCATCCTGGCTCTGCAGTGAAGCCCCTTAACTGTAAAACCAAAGTTGGTTTTCCTCCCTACTTTTTTTTTTTCTTTTAAAGCTTAGATTTAATCTATTCTTAAGTGGGTGCTCGAATGCAAGTCCCAGGTCTCTTCCACACTCAGTGTCCAGTAGCAATGACAGCATCTGATATTAAGCCTAGTCTGACAGCAACACGTGCTCTTTATAGAAATAGATGCAGCAGCTTGAGGTGTTTCTGCAGGGCTTAGTGTAAGGGCTGTCCTTCAGCCAGAACTACTCCTTACATCCTTACCGGTGTTTTACATCCCCTGGCCTTGATTTTGCCTTTCATATTCCTGATCTGCTCCACTACCTTCTGGTAGATCCCCGATGAAACTATTAGTACAGATTAACCCTGCTTTTGGGTAAACATAAGTCTCTTGAATTTCATGAGGGGTAAACCAGCTTGATTCTATTAAGGTAAGGAAACAAACTGATGATCTGGGGCAATTTGCATTCTATTACTTTCTTTTTCTGTCTGCATTTGCCTGGCAAATTGAGATTTGTAAATGGAGCACCCCAAAATACTGTGTATAGGACTTGCAAAAAAACCAAACCAGTGTTCCCAAACTAAGGGGTACTTGGCTAAAATTTCCTTAAAGAAGATTCCAGCATTCAGAGAACATTCAAAATTTAGTGAAGCCTGGGATGCAGCGGTGCATCAGGATGCACACCCTTCCCACTGAATTCCCATGGAGGGAAGTATTGTAAGCATTAGAACTGGTTTGCACCTTGGAGACTGTGAAGTTTAACTTGTATTAGTGCTTTGGAATGGACATGTTAGTCCTCATGGTGCAATTTGTCATGGGGTTTGACAGTTCTCAGGTTTGCAGATGGTTTTATCAGGTTTTTATAGGTAACAAAGCATGTGGTTACTCTGTGAATGTGATTCATTAATTTTTGCATCATGGTTACTTTGTGATGATGCTTTCAGTAAATGATGCATTTAATGCATCGCTGCATTTAACTGAACACACAGAAAGACACGAGACAGTTCCACTTTATAAAATGTATCTGTAAAATTCAAGTAGTGTTTCTCTTCTAAAATACTTTTCTTCTGTTTGCAGAGAAGATCACACGCATATAGAAATTCTCCGACAGGGACATTGCTGATATGACAGATGGCCACTCTTCAAGAAAATAAGAGGGTCACAGACATTCCAAATGGCAACAATGCCTTAAGTGTACCTTCTGTGTAGCCTGTCTTAATAAACAAGCTTGCATATTTAAAGTATGTTTACTGTGTTAAAACCGGTAGTTGTAAACATATCCACAGTACAGTTATAACCTGAACTCTGAGTTATTTTCCTACTAAAGATGGATCATAACAAATAGATGTCCTGACTCTATACCAGCAGGTCAGTTGCCTAGAGAAGGGATTGCACCAAGGAGGGAAGTGAATGGGCACCATTCCCACAGTCCCAGCATTCCCAGTATCTCTGTCAAAGGCAGTGCTCTTTGGTTCTGGGATATTCTGAGCCCACAGCTGCCAGCGACCCCTGGAGAGCCACTGGAGGGGTTTCCTGTGGCAGCTACCAAACTGGTGGTGGCAACCTGACACGTGCCAAGCCCCTGCCCCTGGCTCCCTACCTGCAGGTGCTGCTGGTGGGGGGCAGTGACCTGGCACCCTCTGCTCCTGCTGCAAGTAAGGGCTGTTTTGGAATGCTGGAGGCACGGGCAGGGGGCACGCACTGCCCGCCAGGTCCCCGTCCCTCTGGGTGCTGCTCCCTGGGGCTGTGGTGTCACCGGCCTGGCTGGCTCCCAAGAGCCACTTCCTATGGCAAACATCAAAGCAAAATTGGAAAGCTCTAGACTCCAGTGAAGGGATGCGCTCCAGAGTGGCTCTGGTGCGCCTTCCCACAGGGAGGCTGTGCAAGAACTGGGGTTTGGTCCTTTCCTTGTACTTATCATGGATATGGGCACGATATCTTAGGTGCATGGATATCTTAGGTTTGTTCTTTCTGTTCTACTGAACAACAGTTTTTTGCATGCTGATTGAAATTGACTGTGTTTGGGTTGTCCTGCAGTACTTGGTAATACACAGGTGGCTTCTACCTTTGATCTCAGCCAAGCAGCACCTGCTCTCCCCCGGCCCCAGACAATGGCTTTGTCAGGCTTTGCTGGGCAGAAGCAGTGCAGACAGAGATGTACAGCACATTCCACACCTGAGGAACATTCTCAGGTCAGTGACTTTGGGTTTGAAAAACAATAATGTTTTTGCCTTGCAGTTCCTTTAAAGAGTCAAAACTATCCTTACCTTCCAGCACATGCCTGCTTTCATTTTCTTTGAGCAAAGACTAATCACTGACAAAGGAATGTCTTGTATGGCGCAACTGGAGGGCTGGAAGCAAAAAAAAATAAAACCTGAAACAGTAATGTACACCAATTGGGTGTTTATGAAGCTTTATAGCTCAAAAAGATGGTGAATTTCAGTATGATGGATTTAATTTTTTTTTAAGTTAAAACTGTACATTACATTTAGCATCATGTTGCGAGCATTATCCAAACACTTCTTGAACTCAGACAGTCTTGGTGCTTCCCAGGGAGCCTGTTTCAGTGCCCAACTGCCCTCTGTGTGAAGAACCTTTTCCTAACATCCAACCTAAACTTCCCCTGACACAGCTTCACAACATAACTTATAATATTAACATAACAACAACAGATTCACAGCATAATTCATAATACAGTGTCATAGAAGGATGTTACTGTAATCTTTAGACATCAACAACCTTAAGGCAAGCATTCCCGTTAGCTTCTTACATGTGTGTGAGGCTAACAAGGAGTTATGCCAGCTGAATGGCATGATTGTGAATCAAGAAAGGATCCCTCTTCTGTCTGAGCTCAGGTGGTTGAACAATATTTTGATTGATTAGGATTTTATTATATTTTCTAGCTTCACAGGATCAGCACAGCCCTGATCTCACGGGGAGGAGAATGTGCAGCCATCCATATAGATCAAAGGAAGGTCAGAAACTGTCTTACTGCCTTTTGCTAATGAAATGTGGAGGTGAATGGCTTTTTTTCCCTGGTTGAGTTACAAGAGCTTTTTTTAACTGATTAACTCTCCCTCCTGTGGAATTTTAATTGTTTTTACATTTGCCCAGGAAAAATGTTTTTAAAAGTTCCCTGAACTCCACGTACTGTTGCTCAGCAGGCACAGTGTGTGTGTTACCTGGGACAGCTGGGCTCCAGCTCCCAGCTTAGCTGTGGGTAGTTTGAAGTGCTCAGCCCCTTGCTTCAGGCACCCTTTGAAGGGTATTCAGGCTTTCTCCACCAGATGTGTAACTGCTTAGTAACACTGGTATCTAGAGGAAAAGAGAAGTCTCTCCTGAGGGACACAGGACCATAAGCAAGAGCAGAAGGGAAAGCCATGTCTGAATCCTGTGGGAGACAGACAGTACAAAGAGCTTGGATTTGTGGATTTCCAGCTTGCGCTCTAGGCGGCAGCATTTGTTTTCTTTTAAAGCTCATTTTGTGTTCTCAGTAGGGGTGTAGGAAAGGCTTTTTATTCATCATTATTGTCTGAATGCATAAACGTTCTGTTAGGAGCTGTTTGTTTTCAACTGTATTATTATTAGTGTCAGTGATACACGGTCAATCTCATTTACTTGGCAAAGTTAACTGGCTTTTTCCTGATCATTGAATCCACGTTTTTTTTTTTTGGAGGAGACTCCATGGCACACAATTTGGTAGAAAAGTTATGCTGTGGGCAGATGTCTCACAGATGAAGCTGTGGCATTCATTGCCATATGTAGGATTGCACTGGCTTCTATCTTAGCTTTGTGATTTTCGAGCTGGTCATGTAGCAACTGCTTCCTTTTCTAAACTCTAAACATCTATACATGTAGCATAGGTTTCTGGAGAATTCCTAGCTAGATAATCTCAGAAAAAACCCCAACTTTTATCTGTGAAAATGCCTCATCTTTACAATGAGGAAAAATTAACCCTTTTAAGTGCTTCTTTGGTCAGCTGGTGAGAAATCATGCAATAATCTGTTACATGTGTTTAATTTTACCTTTTAAGCAGTTCTGAATATTTGTTCCTGACATTAGGTGCAAAATGTCAAAAAAGGGCTGGTCCCAGCACTGAGCCCTGGGGAACCCCACTAGTGGCCATCTACCAACTGGATGTAACTCCATTCACCAACACTCTCTGGGTCCTGCCACCCAGACAGATTTTACACGGCAAACAGTGCACCCACCCATGCCATGACCAGCCAGTTTCTCCAGGAGAATTTAAGGATCTGCAACCACAATGAAAGTTTAAAACTTGACTATCTATTGAGAGCTAGTTAGTAGTTATGTCAGAATCAAATAGGACAAGGCAATAAGCAAGTCATCTCCATGGATCAGCCAAAGTAAAGATTTCTTAATTCTGAGCATAAGGGTCTATAAACTCCTAGGACCACCTGTTGCTATGTGACTGAGTCCAAAAAGAGGAAAAACCTGCTTCTTTTGGGGACTTCTTCCACTCCTACACAGAGAAAGAAGGATATCCTTTTAAAAAGTCATCAGAAGAGGAAAAGAAGGTTTTTAACTCTGAAAACTGTTTGGGCTCATGAGGAGGGAAAAAAACATTTGTTGTCCCCTGACAAACATTGCCTTTAGACTCTGCCATGCACCAGTAAGGCAAAAAACCACACATAAGTAATAATGGGCTAGATAGTCAAGTTTTAAACTTTGACTGTGGTTGCAGATCCCTAAATTCTCCTGGAGAAACTGGCTGGCCATGGCATGGATGAGTGCACTGTTTGCCATGTAAAATTGAATGCCCATCTCTTGCATTCAATTTCCTTGGGTGAAAACATAATGAAATGAGTGTTTAGGGTCAACAGTGTGCCATTAGGGAGTGATTAGAGTACTTTATTCAGAACAGATAAAACACTTTCAGAGACTCAAGAAAGCCTCCAAGTCTTCAGAAAAGACAGGACTGAAAAGCATCCGGCAGAGACCAGCAGGCTGTGAGCTGTTACATGCCAGGTGTCTCCTGTGTGTCCCTACTCCCATGTCACCAACATTTCCAGTGCGACAGCAGGCTGGGCACAGAGAGCAGAGCTGGCCCCTTGTGTGTTTTATTTTCCCCATGGCACATGTTTGCCATGGTCAGGCACAAAAGTCAGCAAATCCATTTCTATGCACAGAACATAGGTGAATAGGCAGCAGAGGTTAGAATTAGTATCTTGCTAAAAGAATATCTGCTAAGTGAAGTATATTTCAAGAGAAGCAGGCTTTGGAAACCCCTGACAGTCTGTTCCAGTGTTCCCTTGCCATGCGGACAGGCCTGTGCTGGACAGCAGGAGTAGCTCAGGGGACACAGATCTCCAATGGGCTCCCTGAGCTCAGCCCTGCTTGCCCACCCCACTGATCAGGGCTTTCTGTGGCCAAGCCAGAGACCTACAGGAGACATGGCCCTACATAAAGCCCTCCCTGGAGAAGATCTTACTAGTCAGGACTAGGCCTAGGACAAGAAACAGATTTTGAAGGAGGGAGAAAAACCCAGAGAAGCCAGACAGGCTGGCTGTATGTAGCCAGCCAAGAGACGGGCACACAGACACTTGGAGCAACATGAGAGCAGCCCCATGCCAGTGCCAGAAGCTTTCCTTCTGCTTCAAACAGCCTCAGATTGGCAGTGAGCCTCCAGAACCTGCCCTCACCACTGATGGGAACTGGCCCCCCAGCCTTGGGTGTCCCCCAAGCCACTTCCCTCCAGCAGGACAAGGTGCTAAAAGACGTGCTGTGACAAGAGTGTGACCTCCCTAAGCAGTGGTGCAGGTATGGCTTCGTTAGCTCAGGTTTCTTAGGCTGTTTGTGCTTGTTTGAGCCTGCTGGGCTCTCCCATGGGTTCAGCACTCTCCAGCTGCTTGCCTGTGCAGCACTGCACCCTGCTCCCATACTCCTTCTCTGGAAAGCACCCCCATCCACCAGCCCAGTCACCTGGTATCGTGAGAGACATGGCAAGGGCACCCTCCTCCACCCTGGAGCCTCTCTGCCAGGCACACTAGACACAACCAACCCTCTGAGAGTGGAGTGCCTGAGCCTCCAGAGCTGGAGCAGGGGGAGATCCCAGGAGCAGGGGATGTCCCACTGAGGGTGACCCGCTCCCTGGGGTGATGAGGCTGTCAGAGCAATGAGGAAGGCATCTGTGAGTGCCTCTATTGGGCTCACTCAGCTGTCCCCATGGGCAGCTGTGTAGAGAAGACTGTGGGCAGCTAGCATCCTTCGTCAGTGCCAGCTTCCCAGGAGCCCTCTTTAGCAGCCAGGTGGCTAAAGGGAACAAAAATTTTAAAGTTAATTGCTTAGGGCCCTTGAAACCACTCCCTGACATCCAGCAGGTGGAGCAGAGTCTCCATTATATTCCTTCCCTGTTCATTGTCACTCTGCAAGTCATTCTAGTTGTCTGCCAGTGTCACAGGGCACCACAGGTGCCACAGGGGCTCTGGTGTGTGTCACACAGAGGTGACCCATCCTGCTCATCTCCTGTGGCAATGCTCCAGCAGTTGGTGGCACCAGAGCCACCTCTCCACAGGTGCCTGCCCAAACTAGTCCAACAGAAAGCACAGGTTGCCAGCTGCATGGCACTGCTGCCATGAGCTGGGCACAAGGGCCAGGCACCTGTGGGCTCCCTGGCATGGGACAGCACAGGGGAAAACGTGGTCCTTGTCCCTCATGGTGAAGGCTGAGCAAAGTCATGGGATGTTCAGCACCCGTGTTCACCCTGCTGAGACCCTTGAAGTAGGTCTTCAGGGCACCATTCCTGCTGCAACTGAGAGGGCCATGTTGGTGGCAGGCAAGTGTTTGTACAGAGCTCATCCCTGCTCTGGGGAGGGACAAAGTCCCTTCATTGACCTTGAAGTATTTGACTTGAAGTATTTGATCACTGAAGTATTTGAGTCAGGACCTCCAAAACCAGGCAGCTTCAGCCTAGAGATTCAGAACACAACAGATTTCAGCAGACATCTTCCAGCCTCCCATCTCCCTGACTTGCTCCCTAGAAAATGCACAGCCATCCGAGTCTGTGGAAGGGCACTCCCTCCCCTGCACATACCCCTGGCACTCCCAGGGTAGAGAGTGGATCTGCAGGTCTACTCTGTCCTCCCTCCCTGCCTCTCAGCAGTGCCGCAGCCCGTGTTTTCCTGGGGTGGGCATGGCAGCAGCTCCCACGTGTGATGATGCCCTGCTGGCTGTCTCTGCGTGCTGCAGCACGTTCTGCCTACAAGCTATGGCAGCGCTGCTGAAAATCCTCCCGGCAAGGAACTGCACGTATCAGCTCCCGGTTTAGTCACTTCAAAACAATCTGGTTAGTAAGAGTGAGAGCAGGGAGGAAGACTGTACCCCAGGCAGAGATTGCACATGGAAATACCAATGAGATGACACTGTTCTCTGAGAAGTACTGGAACAACGGGAGGAATAATAAAACACTGCAGTTTCCATCCACACAACTGTATCCCACGGACAAAGTAAAGTCAGGGATCTTACTGGAAGTCACATCTGATTAGTATCTGTCTGGCCTGGATCCGTTGTACTGCTGAGGAGAGACAGGCTGAACCCTGCCCACCAAAAACAAAGGAAAACACATGAAGGATAGAGCAGAAGAGGCAGTTGCTGATCCCAGGCCAGCAGCCCTGCTCCAGCAGCAAGAGCCACCTGTGCCCACCTCCTCTTCCCCTTGCCCAGGGCATGGTCTGGGTAAGCACAGTGTGCTGCTGGCTCTTGGGGTGCAACCGGTGTGGTTGCTGTCCTGGGGGAAAAGCTGATCAAAAGAACAATGACTCAGTCAAATTCTTGTGTGTTGGGATGTCCAACAAAGGCAATTGCCAGCTGCACCCTGAAGAGCAACCAATCTCTTATGCTGTTATGGGGCAAGTGTGGTATGGAGGTCAAAGTCTCATCTGGTTAGCTGCAAGAGTTGTCCTATGAGTCAGTACTGGCTAGTTAGAAAAAGCTAGTCAGCTTTTCTAACTGAATGGAAGCCAGACTATTCTGTAAAGCCTTGTTTCCAGCCACCTTTTTTTGGATTAGCGGCCGGAAGACCCCAGCACATCAGGAAAAACTGGTAAACAAAACAGAAGATGTCTTCTGAGGTTTTCCTTTGCATTGAGGTGTTCAATGGGAGAAAGGAAGCTTTTGCACTCTTTCTGACACTTGTGTTGGGGTGGAGTCTGGAAAGCACATATTTTTTAATTCACATACTCAGAAAAAGGAAAAAAAATTCTGCTTAATCCCCAGACAAGGGGTGCTGGTGCTAAACCTTGTTTTCAGGAAAGAAAACGTGGCAAAATTCAAGAGGGACACATGCATGAAAAGGAGGAAATATGAACAAGTCAGAAAAGCTATGTTATATCCCATTCTATCCTGATGGCTTGACAAGTTGCTTCCCCCCTCTCCTTTTCATGTTTTTTTCCATTCTGTCTCCATGCAGTGTTAAACAGGGCCAGGATGGGCATGAGCTGTGTGTCAAACGCCCACCCCACCTCTCCCCCAAAAGTGACTTCAGCCAATACCTTGCCACGGATCAATACGGATGATATTCAAGCCTCTGCAAGAGGGCTCAGAGGAGTGGGGTGCTGAATGCAGGCTACAGCTGCCAGCCCCTCCCTGCAATGCCACAATATTATGCAAAATTGTCAAATGCACATCACAACAGCTGTACTTCTTCTCAACAGGAAGAAAGTCTCTGTGATGGGCCTGGATGCACCCTTCATTTTGTTTCTATTTAATCTAATTCTGCTGACAAAGGACATCCTCTGGGGACAGGATCTCTTCATATCAGGTGAGGCATAAATTCCAGCAGTACTTCGACCCTCTCCCAGGAGGAGAAATGGGGCGTAAAAGATTTCAGAAAAGGTCAGAAAAGCATTAACATGTGCCAGCCAGATGCGAACAGATTTGTGACATGACTTTCACACTGTCACTGCAGGACTCCCAGCACCTCTGAAACCATTTCAATGGGGTGTCTCAGCCTGAAACACGTCACTGCCAGTGCTCCCGGTGCAAGTCTGGGCTGGGTTCACAGGCTAAGAGAAAAGGGTTTTTTCCACATTAAAGGCTTTCTCTCCATTGACAGTAATAAACAAGGGAAGAGAGGAGCCTATCCTGTTCCAGGTTGCTCACATTTTGCAACGCTTGGAGCACATGCATGGAATGAAAAAAAGACAGCATACAAACACAGGAAAATCTTTCTGGACCAGAATATTTTCCCATCTGTCCTGTCACCAAGGCTGGCCAAGAGCAGATGCCAGAGCAGAGCACAGACATGGGGCAGATAAGTAGCAATACCCCTGAGAGCTCCCCCAAGGACATGTCAGTATGCAGCTCGGGACCTCTGCCTGGACTTTCCCACACTGGGGTTGAAATCCAAGGCTGAGTCCTGCTGCAGGGGTCTGCTCCAGCCTCCTTGAATGCACCCTGATTCCCCAGCCACAGCTCCTGGAGCCATCCCCCTGGACATATTGTCCAATCTGCTTGTGCGCACCCATTGCTACCCGTGCTCCTGTTGCTTAGCACCAGTGATAAACAGGACATATTCCTTTGGCCAGGTGCCTGCCCAAGGCATGCAGGATCAAGTCTTCCCCCAAAAGCCTCTCTGGCAGCCACTGAATAGCACCATTTGGTTTATCAGGCAGTGAAGCTATCCCCTGATCTTGCTTGATCAATGTCATCCTGCTAGGAAAACTGGCACAGGTCTGCCTGTCCTTTGGCACAGATCTCTTTGCAATCCCCTTGCCCTGGCCCATGTTTTCCCCAACATTACAAAACCTCTTCAGGATGATCTTGGCTCGCTGCTAAACATATGGCAGGTTTCTTGTGTCCAGCCACTTCTCCCCAGGGTCAGGGCTCCCTGCCTCTGGTTCCAGCCAGCTCCACAGCTTTTGCATTCTGTGCCAGTTTGAGTCTTGCTGTGGCAGATAATCTCAGCCACTGCAAGCTGTACTCAATTTTTCATGAGCCCTTTCTTCAGCCTCTCTGATTTTCCACAATCCCCTTCCAGCTGTCTATAAACTGAGAGAAAAATCAGTTCCTCCCCACTGCACTCCACCCCACAAGATGCCTCTTTTTAAGCGGCTATCTAATGCTTCCAGACCACCCCGCTGGGAACTGGCCCCTGGGCACTTTAATCGAGAAGAAGTCTTTGGCAGAGGACGACGCCCTGCTCTCCTCCCCATCCCCAGCCAGGCTGTGCCTCTGCAGCAGCAGGACAGATCCAGAACCCAGTCCTGCCCTTATACCCAGCCTGGCGGGATCACAGGGCCGACTAAAGTGACAGCAGACTCAGGAATGTTAAACCTGGACACATCGCTTGCAAGACACTAAAGCGAGATGAGAATCCAGCCCTGCAGAGCAGCGAGCGCTGCCGGGCTCCATCAGCAAAGGCGGGAGCGGGGTTCCTCACAGCGGCGCAGCGGGATGCAGCCCGGCCGGGAGGGACGGGCGGGCTCGGCCGGAGCTCCGCTGTACGAAGCGCAGTTTCCGCCGCACCCCGCCTGCACCTTTCCTGTACCCCCGCAGGAAGCAGCCCCGGCCGGGGCCGCGTCCTGGGGCCCCGAGCGTGGCGGGGCGCGCCCCGACGGCCGCCGGGCCACCGAGAGCCCGCGGCGCGCACAACCACGCGCGGAGGGAGCCCTGCCAAAGGGAGCGGGTGCCAAACCTGAATTACCAGCCCAGAGAGTGGCTGTGGATCCCGGGAGCTGCTGTGATTTGCGGCAGGTTTTTCAGGTCCCCGCCTGTCAAACGCACACGCAGATACTTAAGCAGTCACCCAAGGACCTGAGGGGCTCTTGTTTTACACACTTCTGGTCCCTGCCAGATCCAGGTAAGCACAGGCTTTGAGCTGGGGGTGCTGGGGTGGGTTTGCAGTTGGGGATGAAGGGGATGGAGAGAGGAGCTGCCCTGTGAGTGCTGATGCTGAGGAGGCCGGAGCTGCACCCAGCAGGGCAGGAAGGCTCATGCCCGGGGCAGGCAGAAGGGCACCCAAGCAGGAGAGACCCCAGGCAGGGGCCACCACGGGGTCCTGCCTCTGCTGCAGCAGCTGCTGTGCTCCTGTTTGCTTTGTTCCCATCCGATACTATCTTCTAAAAGACTGGACGTGTAGTTTACAGGATGCATGACAGGTGTTTTTTCCTTATTTATGGCAGGGCCCGGTTTATTTTTAAAGCCTCTGTCCCACCTTATCCTGTGCGCCGTGCTGGCTGATGTTATCCACAGCCACCCCACAGCAGGAAGACGAGCAAAGCTCAGGACAGGACACGGCTCTGCAGCAGAGCAAGGGAGGGTAAGAGGGCTCGTTTGCATTGAGAACTGCTGTTTTGATCCCTGCAGTGGCAGGAAATAGCTCCAAGCTAAAACCAGGTGCAGATGCCTCCAGTCACATCCCAGCCCTGTCAGTGGAAACACTAGGAAAGGGGTCAAGAAGCCCAGCAGAGGCTCTGGAGCCCCATCAGTTTGGCAGGAGCTACTGCTCAGAGAGATTTCTAGGGGCTTTGGGTGCAGTAAATCATTAGATAGCTGCATAGCCAGTCAGCTATTGTGACTACTGTTCAAAAAAGCAAAGCTGAGCAAACAGAGATCATGTCTTTTCTGGAAAAGTGGCAGATTTCTGCCAGGATAGTAAATGCTGACTGCACTAGCAGTGCTGGACAAGCATGCTGGGAGACAGAAAGATGTCCTCTCCCATTTCAGGCCAGAGCTAAGAGCCCTGCTAGTAACCCCAGGGTTTTTCTGGGGAGCTGGGTGCAACCACAGGACATGGGCAGAGTACTATATTTATAATAAGACTTTCTCTTGCTGCAACTTGTGTCCATCAGCCATTACCTTTTGTCTGCTCACTCCAAAATGGCCCTTGAGGTGCATTTTAATGCCCTATCAGCCACACTAAGAGCACCAAGTGCTGTCATGTAGGTAGCAATGCTGGCTGGAGCTGCCCACAGTGCAGGCAATCTCTGAACCGTTTGCAAGCTTCTGCTCTCACATCGCTCTACCTAAAACCAAGACGGTCAGAGCCAAGTGTGAATTCCCCAGGGGTCTTTAGCTTGACACTTAGGATAGAGCAGGTGTGGTGGTTTCCCTGTGACAGTGCATCTGGCATTGTCATTTCTCCCCGGGTGAGTAAACCCCAGCTGAATGACGACTGCAGCCTCACAGCCCTTCTGAATGGCTAACATTCCTTGCACTGAAAAAGCCATTTATCTTCAGTGTTGTCAAAAATTTAAGAGGAAAAAAGCAGTGAGAAGTGGTGCTTTTCAGCAGCTAAGCCAAACAGCTCTGAGCCTCCATATTTCTACAAAGCTTAAAGAAATGTGAGACAATCACCTTTTCTGTACCGGGGAGAGATGTTGGACAGCCTGAAGACCAGGCTGCATGCCTGGGCTTAAACGAGGCTCCATTTAAGTAGTGGGCAGGTGATTAGTGGTCTCAATAGGGCCATTCAGGGCATTTGGGCACTCCTGGTGCCCTCAAGTCATGTCATATACCCCAAATTTAGCACCCAGGAGGTGCCAGCTGCTAGAGGCCATATGTTGCACAGGGTTCACATGGCTCCTGAAAGCCTCCACGGTGTAGTGCAGTGATGTGGGGAGACCTGCAAAGCCCTCTAGGAGCCCCAGAGTTTTTGCCTTTTCCTGAAACCCATCTCACAACCTTGAGAGGTAAAAACTGTTCTCCTTCCAGAGCAGGGGTAGAGAGGGCACAAAGAAAAGCCATCAGGCATCACATCCCACATGCTGGGACACCCTAAGCTGCCAGCAGGTAGAAGATACTGTGTCCTACGGGGAAACACCTCAGGAACCTGGAGATAATCAGAAGAAGAAATAGCTGTGCAGGTGAAACATGAAAAGTGAAGCATGTGTTCCCTATGCAAATCCATGCACACACATCAATGCACATTAATGCAGCAGGCTGCAAACAATGATTTATGAACTGCCAAGGCATGTTGCTGCTGATGGCCCAGGCTAGATCCACGATCTGGAGGTGATGAGGATCCCTTTGTGCCTGGGCTTTCTATGAGAAGGGCAGGTGGCTCAGTGGTGTGCTGAAAAAAGGAGAGGCAGGACTTGTGTCTTGAGCTTGGTCTCATCTGCATTTTGACCTCATGGAGAGCCTGGCAGCCACAGTGCTGAAGAGCAGCACCTCAAGTCCAGGGGACCTCCTTCTACTCCTGCATCTTTTCCAGAGGTCTACAAACATCTAAGGTAGGTAAGCAGCATTCAGCAGATTCCTACTACCTCACATGAACGAGGAACTGAATTATGACAGCCTCCTTCCTATATGGATGCTTCTGAACTGAGCTGACCCCAGGAGAACCCAGGCAGCTGCAACTGGCTCCACAGACAAGGCCAGCTTGGCTTGCTGTGCCTGGGGTTGAAGATGGTCTTTCTTTAGTCCACCCAGGGCTGGTGGGTGATACTGTCTATACTGTCTACCAGCACTCCATCAGCTAAGAGGTGCTCCAATGTTACAAAACCACTGTGTTACAATCGGTATTTACCAAGTGACTCAAGCAGAGTGGGCTGTTTCACAACCAGCCCTGGTCTATTTATAAGCCCCTACTCAAATGCCAAAGGATTCTTTTATTAGTCAAAGCACTTTCTGCAGAGGAGGCGCAGGGGGATCTTTGCTTTATGAGGTAAAGTTCAAAGAAGAGGATCTCTCCAGCCTCTCACTGCGCCTGGCTCTTCACAAGCTGCAAGACAGTTTTGAAGCTGAGCTCCATCCTAGCAGTTCTGTCTGCAAGTGAAAGCCCTGGGGCATTCAGTACCCCAGGGTACCTAAAGATGAGTTATCAGTCAACCAAGAAAGCAGTTGGGTTTTAACCTATGCAGTAGGAGTGCAGCATGATGGATGTTCCAGGATTATACCCCAGAGCCAAAGGGAAGGAAAAGCTGGACTGCAATGTGGAGGCAGGGCAGGTCTGCAGCAGGTGACCCACAGGAGTCCCAAGAAGGGCCAAGGGCTCCTGGCAGCACTGGAGAACCAGTAACACCAACCAGCCAACCTGACAGAGATGGGCCAGGCAACTGGAACAGCAGGAGAGCAGATCAAGAAAGGCCACATTTCTGCAACCAGCTCCTCCCCTGCCAGTACCCCACAGCCTGGTTTCAAAAACACCACAGTGATTCAGCATCAAGGGACTTGTGCACGCTGTGTGGGGGCAGTGCCTCGTGCTTTAGTTGACTGAATTAGCAAGCTCGACCCTCTGCCATGTGAAAGCAAACCTGGAGCCCAGCAGAAGAGAGGTGTGGGACTTAGCCAAGATGCACTTGTTTTGCTTGTTCTTTTGGGCCAAATCTTCCAGAGATTATGCAGAGCACAAGTGGGACAAATGTTACTCTGGAGAAAAATGTGGGCTTCTTGGTACTGCCATTGCTGGGAGCACCTAGGACTGACCACAGTCAGAGGCAGCAAGTGCTTGAGCAACAGACATACACTGGGTACAATCCTCAAGGATTTGAACACTTACACACCAAAACCCAACCAACCAACCAGTTCAGCAATGCTCAGGAACAATAGGACTAACTGTTTATGCCCACATGTGGTAACATTAAATATTACTTAATACAATGCAGCTCACATTCTCATGGCCAGCATTGTGTGATGTCCAGCCACACTGCTAAGAGAAGGACCAGGACACTGATCCTTTGGAGAGGAAATAGGGTGGTTTCTGGATCAAAGACCATGCTCCCAGAAGATCTTGTATGCTCTGTTTTATCATTCCTTTGCACAAACTTGCCTGATCACTGGGAAGTAGGAAAAAAAAACCCAACATCTAACCACTAGGTTAGATGTCAGATATTGTCCCTTCACCCAGACGATAAATAATGTTTATTAACTAATGTCTTTAAATTAACCCCCTGAACATGCCCATTGCTGTGACATCACTCCTAAGTGACGCCCAGGCCTAAATACGGCTGTAAACAGGAATCGTTCCCATGGGAGTCACACTGGCTATAAATACAGCACCAGGGGAGTGCTGAGCAGCCTGCAGCTTCCTGCCAGCTGAGGATGGTGAGACAGCTCAGTGCTGGGCATTGCTGGCGTGTGGTCGCTGCAGTGAGGAAACTCAGACAGGAGTTGCTGGGGGGCTGGTGCTCCCAGCTGAGCTCCCTGGCATGTCTTTGGGAAGGGATTGAGCCCTGCTGCAGCCAGAGGCCACAGCTGGGGTTGGGGGGAGGTTGGTGGGGACACAGATGGCAAATCTGGGGCTCAGCAAGTGTGGCCCCACTGGCCACTCCCAGCTTGAGCAATGACACCAGCCCCTCTCCGCAGTGCCTGGCCCCATAGCCCTGCCCCAGGAGGAGATGGCCATGGAAAAGCCAGTGATTCCCACTGAGGAGCAGCTGGAGATCCTGGAGTACCACTTCTGCAAGGTGAATAAGCATCCTAACCCCACCACACTGTGCCTCATTGCTGCTGAGACCGGGCTCTCCGAGGACCAGACTCTGGTGAGTGTATGCCCCTCATCCCACCCCTGGCACCAGCCCTGCTCCCCTGGCATGCCTCTGTGCCCCACGTCTGCTGCCTGTCCTGGTCTCTCTATCACATACCTGCACCCGTCTGTCCCCCCACAGGCTTCCTACAGCAGCCCCTACCCTTCTCATGCTCCCCCCACACCACCTGCACTCCTCTGTGCCCCTTGCGCTCCCTGCTTGCACTCCCTGCACCACTGTGCACCCTGCGCTCTTCTCACTGCACCCACAAGTCCCCTCTGCACCTCTGCAACCGCCAGCACACCCCTACTGCACCCACAGAGCTCTAATGCAACACGGCACCTCCCTGTACCCCACATCCTTCCTGCACTCCGCGTGTTTCTGCTCCTGAACGTACAACCCGGGCATGCTGTTCTTCCAAACCATTTCTGCTCGTCTTGGATGCACAAACTACTGCTGGTTTTAAGGTCTGAAGAAACTACTGTCATTTCAGAGCAGATAGAGGATAGATGCAATTCCTGCAGGATGTGCTGTGGGACATGCTCAGGCTGTGCACCCTCTGCCTCAGCGTCCCTAAGCCCCGATGTCAGGCAAGTCTCTCAGCCTCTCCAGGAGACATAGAGGCCTCCAAATACCCCTCCACAGGGACAGGCTGCCACTGTCTGGCAATTCCACCAGACCTTGTGCTCCAGCTGGCTACCTGTGGGCTACCATGGGCTTCAGAGGCAAACGGCTTCTTCCCAGTTCCTTCAGGTGGCAGTGCAGTTCATTGTGATGCAGGTGTTTACTAGACCCATAGCAGCATTTATGGGTATGGAAAAGAAATGCAACCCACTGCAAAGTTAGCAGCAGTTTGCAGAGAGCTGCCAAGCCTGGCTCTCCCTCAGCAAAGCCAAAGGGGTATAAAAGCCAAGCTGGCAATGTCAGCATTTAGCCTGTCCCAGGGAAAGATGCCGGAACAGCATCCTTTGCACTGAGAGTCCTTGGCTGGAGTGGACTGTGCTTTGGTGACAGGCAGGTATCAATCATGGAATTTGATTGCTGCCTTGAGGCAGCAAGGAGGCAGTACCCCTAAAATACCTTTTTCTCCATAGAAATGGCACTGTTCCTTTTTTTTTCCCCTACAGCAACTAGTAAACACAGGCCATATATGCCCAAGGTACCTCTGTAGATGTCTTAAAATCTTCCCTGATAGTTACTTTTTCCACTAACCTAGTGTGCTCCTAGAGATCTGGAAATGAAGGTCAGGTTAGGGACAGGATCAAGACTCGGGTGGTGAGCTGCAAAGTGCCTGCATTGCGTAGAACACAGGGAATCATCACCCCTGACATCTGAAGTGCTTTATCATCTAGAAATAGCAGCAGAAATCTAGAAATTTTAATAAAAAATTCAGTAACAATGAGATGCGAAGAGGAGATTATGGTTTAGGACAAAGTGAAATATTTGAGAGGAGGCTAGGCTGTCAATCATATGACTGGATGTGGTCAAAGGCAGTGTGAGTGTGAGAGGCACTTGTAGAGAGCACTGTAGTTGTATCCTTATGGACCATAATAGCTTCAAAAATAACCATGAACAAATATAGCCACAAAATGAGCTGCAACAAAAGGAATCACAGGCACATTGCCAAACAAAAGGCTGAGCTGTGCTTCCGGCACATGAGTAATATTTATTTTCTTCCTCTGCTTCTTAGGTAGTGTAGCTTTAACCAGATACATTTTATCTAATATTTTAAATTGTGTCTGCCTTGAAGTGACATCAGCAGCTCTTGGAATGGGCTTCCAGATGCTAAGCTACAACAGACATAGTGTTAAGTTACTGCTAAGGTAGATATGCATATTGCCTGAACACTAAGACAATTTTTAAACAATTTAAAAAATAGATTTGTTCTTAAATTTGTTGACAGCCAATGTGCTGTACCTCTCATGCTTTCTGAAACAAGTGAGCTTTCGATTCCTGTCAGTTTTGGACCTGCAAATGATTGTTTCACTTCTCCAGTCATTTAAACAGACACCATCCAGCTCCTTAGCCAATCTCTTTGTTTGCAAGAAAAACCTGGACTCATAGCAATAAAAAAAGGACCCACCCATGCTGTCAAGGTCTAAAGTGAGCTAGAGAAATGAGTTTGAAAGAGGTGCACACGTAGGTTACAAGGCCATTCGGTCAGAAGCGACCATCCTGGCTGCCTGTAGTGCCTGGGAACAGCACCATGGGTTCCCCTCACCTCGTCCTACCTGCTGACATCTGCACCTTTAGCAAAGCTATTTGTAGACTTCACTCAGCCCAGTGCACTCAGTCTCTGCTTTCTTCTTTCTCTCCAGAAATGGTTCAAGCAGCGCCTGGCGGAGTGGAGGAAGTCTGAAGGGCTGCCCTCAGAAAGTGGGTCTGTCAGGGACTAGAGGATGCTGCTCCAATCCCCTTGCCTCTTATAAATGATGGTGAAGCTCTTCAGAGTGGGTTTCCTTGGGGTTCTTCTGTTGCAATAGGTTTTGTGATACAAAGTAATACTCTGCTATTTAACATAAATATTATTTAACATGTACATACCCAGAAAAAAAATTATATATATATATATACATACATGTGTGTGTATACAACTTTTGATGGCTGACAACCTATCTAGTGATTCCAACCCATTAACAGCAGCTGCACAAGAAAAGACAATTTCATGCCTTTGTCCCAGGCTTGCAGAAAATTTGCCATGATATATGTTCAAATATAGAAGGAAGAAATAAAGATTCCTTTTCCTTACAATCCCCAGAGGCAAAGTATGTGTGCTAGCTTTAAGGTACAGATCATCCAGAGAGTAGGGCGTCTGGAAATCCAGGTGTGTTGTTCAGGTGACCTGTTTGGCTCAACATGCCTGAATCAGCTCTGGATACTGGCAAGCCAAGTGCCTACACCATAATCAGACTAAGCCAAGCACCCCTTGAATGCCTTTTTACCTTTCTGTTAAAGGTCACCAAAGAGAAAGAACTTGTGGGTTGTTTGGGGTTTTTTCCCAGTGCAGTAATAAAAACCCCATGTTTTTTGATGAGAGGAGCTGTGTTATGTCCCTGCTTGTGCTCCCTGCCACCATGACAGGAGGCAGACTCTGTCCCCTGGAAGGGTAACATTTCTCCCAGACAGCCTCAGTGGGCACAGTAGGTTTTGCCTTTGCTACAGGGACAGTCGTGGGTAGCCTTGTCTCCTAGGGCACCCGTGGGTTCATGCATGGCAGCCCACACAACCCCACACACCTCCTAATTCCCAGGGTGACACAGGCTGGTAGTACTGGGGTTCCCTCACAGCATGGGGGTTTTAGGGGGAGACCCCAGTCTCCTCCTGGCCATTCTCAAGCCTGAGGAATGCAGTTGCACTGGGGCTCTTGCACGAAGTCCAAACTCTCATCCATCCTGGACAAGACATCCAGGACAATGGTGCTGGTCTAAAAATAATCGGCACCATTTCCCAGTGACCTTACCTTGTTCAAAAGCCTTCAAAAGTCCTCTGCTTAGTGGATTACTGAATCAATTAATGGATCCTCTGATTAATCTCCTTCTGGCTTGTGGTCACCTGCCTCTACTCCTTTGGAAGGAGAATCAGCTTAACACAGGGAAGATTAAAATACATTGGCTCTGAAACTGCCATATGCTTTCATTTGTGGCTTTTGTCCCTTACTGGTGAGCATCTTTCTTGCCTCAGTTATCTCCAGCCTGTCGCCAGTGGTTGGGCAGCCAGTGCAAAACACACTGACCTTGTGGGAAGCAGATAAAAGCACTCTCCCTTATGCCATGCCCTGCACAGGCTGTGTTGTTCCCCTGCAATCCAGCTGCCAAATTGACTCACCCACAGACCTGACTGGAGCTCAGAATTTGGTCTGCAGACTCTGGCATCAATACTTGTTTTCTGCTTAGCCTTTGCAACTTGCCTTCTCTCTTACACTGAGGAGAACTCTGCTTTTTTGAGTTGGCCTCCAAAAATCCCAGTGCAGAACTCTCTTATTTTGCCCAGGGTCACACAACTTTAACCCACCTACGTGACTGGATCTGCCTGTCCTCCAGGCATTTGAGAAAGCAGGCCCCAAATCCAAGCCAACTCAATATACATCGTAGCCTTTTGTATTCCTACTTCTGTCACAAGCACAAAACTTTTGAGTGTCAGTAAGAAGATATTTAAACTTTAGCAAAAAATTTTAAACCCAAATTCAGGAGTTGTGTTGCATCAACTTACTGCATGCTCTTGGGTTTGGTTTGCCACATTTCCCTGCCACATTTCCCTGCGTGAAAGGACACAGAAGTGCTGCCTTCCCCCAGCAGTTGTTTCATTACTTCTTAAACTATTACAACAAAACAATCAAGAGAGAAACTCCAGACATAACCCATCCTAGGGAGAGAGTCTTCCCACATTAGGTCGAATTCTGTAATTTTCTCTGATGACTATTCTTAAGGAATGATGATTTTATTTTAACTCCCAGAAAGCGTTCCTGCTGAGTGCTGCCTCTGTGCTGTGTTCAAGATTTTCCAGCCACAGCACAGCCCAGAGAGTGATGTTCCAAGGGGTGATGTGGGCAGATGGCAGGAGCGTTTCTGAAGGAGCTTAGCGCCTAACTGGTCGAGCTAGTTCTTCGAGCCGTGGAGAACAAACTGCCTTCATAGCACTCTCCTTCACTCTGAATGCATCTGGGTTGAGTGCAGTCAAGCCCATACGAGGTCTGTAAGAGAGAGGGTAGGGATGGTCAGTCCTGACTAGAGCAAGGCTAGCTGTCAGCTGCCTGCCAGCTCCCACACCTCCACCTAAGCCTGCCCTTCCCTGTCAAGGGAGGACAAAAGGCATCACACCTCCGCTGCTGTCCTTAGGGGAGGGATATCTCTCACAGCCACTACAGCCAGGCATTCCCTCACCTTCTGTGAAATATCCTCCCTATCATTTCCTGCAGACTGGGCTGAGGTCAGCTGCAACATGCCGGGCAACATGAGTGTATCACACTCTGCCCTTTGCCAGTTGGTTGCTTTTTATAGTTGGAATTAATAAGAAGTCCCAGCCAGTAATTCTGCTGGAATTAGAAAGTTCCTGTTTCTTCTGACTCTCCTTCTACCTCAAAAGGGCTTTTTAAACTGCAATCCATGTAGCATTAACACATCCAGACATAAAATCCATGCATTTTGGAAGTGGAAGAGCACTTCCTAATCTTGGCCTAATCTCTCTGGCCAAATACAAATTAACAAGGTGCCATGAGCCACAGAAAATGGACTGGCAGCTGATCGCTTCCCCATGACAGGGAAGCAGTACCTACCTTGAGCTAGGCTGGGCCAGCTCCACAACCCTTGGTGTAGCCACTGCGCGCTTGGCAGCCTCTGTCACAGGCCACTCAGGATCCCGTGGGGGCAGGAATTTAGCATGGACTTGTTTTGGCTTTGACAGCTCAATGGTTCGAGGGCTCGCAACTGCCTTCTGAGATGACTTGGAAACCTGTGGAAGAATGGGGAGGAAGGTCCTTAGAGATGCTCCTGGCATTCAAGGGTGCTCAGCCTGCAACCAACTCAGTGTTACCAGGTTCACAGACCACACGCAGATGGGACACAGTCATGTCTTCAGCTGAGTTTGGCACCAGGCAAACTGTAGAAGGAGAAATCACTGCCTGGCCAGTCCCACAACCAGCCTCTTACTTGCAGCCCTTTGTCCAACCCACCCCCGGCACTGGAGATCCCAATTAGGCACTTGTCCACTTCTCCCCGTCCCCACAAGTACAGGCTAGGCACAGCTCTGCTGTTCTCTGGGATATGTGCTGGGAGTCAGTTCATGCTCTGAATGGAGCACAAGTCCTGCTTTCTAGCTCAGGAAGCAGCTAAGCCAGCCTCATGGAGAGCAGCATATCCAGGGCTGACATGAAGAGAGCCACAAGCGACTGAGCACCTGTGCAAAAGTCCCATCCATGTAGGGTCCCAGGTGATGCTGCCTTACCGAGGAGATGAGAGCACCAGGTTTGGTGTGCGTAGAGCAGCAGGTCATTTCCCTGATCAAGGGCTCTGCGAGTTTCTCCACCCGCGCCGATGCCTTGGCCGAGATTGCAAAGCTGGAAACCTGTGTTGGCACCTGCATGGGTCCAAATGGGGGAGGGATGTGCAAACACAGAACTTGTACAACAGCCCACTGCTGGGCTGCTGTACAAGGGACATGCTCCCTCTCCACAAGGATGAGCATCCCAGCACCCTTCCTCTGCAGACGTGGTCACTCTTCATTTTCCAGAATCCATTATTTTTCTTTCACCTGAACTATTAAGTTTAATTTTGCTGCTATAGGGATTTCCCCAGCTGTTGACCACTCACAGCCAGGAGGGGAGCACCTGTAATGAGAGCCTGTGTAGCCAGGTAAAAGTGCAGAAAAATTTCTTCCATGTTTTTTATATTCATCTTCCTGGCCAAATCAAATAACTTCCTGCTAAGGAGAGACACTCAGATTTCAAGGTAAATTTAAGTTAACTGCATTCCTACCAAAAATGTGACTATTTCTCCAGTAGGGGACTTCTTCCAAAATTTTTCACAGGGTTACTGTTGCCCAGTCCTGCTCCAGCCCAGCCTCTCATTCCCCAGCCCCAGAGGCTGCATCCAGAAAACTTAGCCTTTGCCATGGAAATGACTGTAATCTGAGATTGCTCCAAACCCTTTCACCCCTGCCAAAGCAATGACCCACCTAAAAGGAACAAGCTCAGAAACAGAAATTAGGCTTCTGGTAAAATGTAGTCAAAATACACATAGTATTTGCAATCTCATGCTCCCTGTGTACTCAGATAGGAGCATAGCTGCCCAACTACAAACATAATTACTCCCTAAGAGCTAAACATGCCATTTCCATCAGGTTTCTCCACTTTCCCAGGCTCCTTTATCAGAGGATGCAGCCCAGATGTCTCCCTTGGCTCTCCTGCTATACTAGGCTCCTCCAATCTGGCTGGTTTTTGTCTCCCAGCAGGAGGTTTGCAAAGACAACATTTTTCTCTGAAAAGGCAGTTTCTCCCAGCATCATAAACTCCAGCAGAACCAGACAGCTTCTCCCCTCCACACACTGGGCACATCCAGGGGTGGGCTACGGGGTCTAAAAACTCAGGACAGTTTGCTGCATCCCTGTACCCTCCAAATCTCACTCAAGCTCCTCCTCACCTCTTTGTCCGGCACGAAGTCTGGGTGCAGCCCCTTTGGCCGGGCAAGCTCCAGTATCCGCTTGGAGGCATTATAGTTCCGTGCAGCCCGGGACACAGGCCACTCGGGGGACTCACGGGATCTGCAAGCAGAGAGTCATGGCACTGCCACTCTCCACTCTGGCTGCAGCTGGGATGTCTAAGCCTCACATTTGCTGCAGTAAAAGACAGCTTTGTCTGGTGGCCATTTCCAGTGTAGAACTCATCCCATGAGAGAATCCAGAAGTTCTAATCCCAGCAGAGACCCTGCTCTGCATTTTGCCCTCTGTTTACCCATCCTCTGTTCCTACATTTATTACTTGAAGATACACTGGTGCTACAAGGCCCAAGGCTCTACCTACAGTACCCTATAGGCTTTCTAGCCTCTCACCTTTGTACCAGGTAAGCAGGGAGGAATTTTTTAGGTTCAGACAACCTCAGCAGCCGTTCAGAAGGGTAGCCATACTTCGCTAGCGGGGCACGCCCACCGACTATTGGTCTCCACCTGTACAGAAAGAAGGATTTTGAGGAACAGCACAGAAGAGCTAGCGAAAGGCAAATGACAGAGAAGATGATCTTGGCAGATGGTCACCTAAGTCTGGTTAAACATCCATGCCTGCTGCATGTACAAAATCTGGCACTGGTGCACGTGGAAAAGCCATGAACACCTGAAATTTCTTCACTTTAAATGCTGTTGGCATCTGAAGAGTCCTCTTTTAACCACTCACAGTGCACTGCTTTCAAAGTCTAGGCTTTCTCTGGACCATTTAAAGCTGCCCCACAACATCCGGCAGCATTTGTGTTGGTCAGCTCTGCCAATTTAGAAACCTCTTTGTTATAACGGCTTGATAGCACCTTGTGCCCTTGTAGCTCCTTTCACCGTGGTGTCTCCCCTAGTGCCTTGTTCATCCAGCTTTCAAACAAGCATAACTGTTGGAATATGCCTGTCATCACCAGGGAAGAAGGAAGCAGAGGTAAGCAGAAAGGCAGGAAGTGCTGTCGTATGGACACCTTTAGCAGGACACAGTAGCTCTCAGGAGGATGAGAGCCCATAACTGGTGATAGTGGCAGAGGGGAGAAAACTACAGACATGCATGCCTTGACATTCCTCCAGGTGGAGGAAAGCCAGGAGTGCAACACAGTTTCACCTCCATTCTCATTGCTAGGACTTCTTACAGACTAGCAACCACCATTTTGACTCCAAAGGAGCTTCAGCTCCTCCAACAGAGCTAAAGATTACTTGCTTCAAGTAATGCAGCACCACTGCCATTTATACTTTTTACACCATGCAGTGACAGCAGAGTTTTAATTCAAGACAAGAGACCTGGATTCATTCCAGCAGCAGAACACTGCAAGATTTCTCTGTTCCTAAACTTATCTTAAAGATTTAGATCAGACTCCAAGAGAATGCAGGGGATCATTAACTGTGTCCAGGTGCCTGGCTGGGCTGCATCAGCCCCAGTGGGACATGGAACATGTTAGGGACAGTTCCACTTTATGCACAGGTGCAACCATGCATGCACATGATGTCTACTTCAAACCAAAGCAGAGCTGTTGGATGTGTATTTTTGTTACAGCAGAGGAACATGCTCCCTTGTGCTTGGAGACTGAGATCAAGACAAGCTCCTAGGGCAGCTGATGGGAACCCAGAGCTCTAATCAGACCAGCAACTATGTGTTGTAGAAGTCCTTCTCACAGCTGGGAAGTGGGTATGAGGAGATAAAAGGACACCAAAATTTAGCACTCCACAGTTCCTCCCCATCTTGGAAGTCAAGTATTCAGGGTGACTATGCTCCCATAGCACTTTCCTCCCTGCCTCAGACAGCCCCTGTTCCAAGCACAAAACAGCTGGTGAGTTTCAGTGCCATGCAGCTATCTGCAGGGCAGCCTTTTCAGGAGAGGAGATGGCATGTCCCCTTTCACCTGGGAGCCACTATGGCCCCCTAGAGAACATGCTCCGAGCTGCCTCCTTCCCCAGGACGTGCTACCATGTCACTGACCTGTGCTCATACTTGCTAAAATCTTTCTTGGGCTTGCACAGATACAATATTCTTGCAGATGGTCGAGCTGTCATAGCACCTGGTGAGAGGGTCCATATCGTCTCTTGGTTTCCCCATATCAGCCTAGCATGAACAGCAAGGTTGTCAAATTTTAGTGAGATGCACAAGTGTGAAATGTGTTTGCTGGGGCTATCCTTCCCTGCCTAGGATGGAACACACACACACACACACACAGACACACACACACACACACACATATATATGCCCTATGGCTCCCCACACCTGCAAAATGCCACTACCACCCCCTGAGCATTCTCCTTCTGTGGTACTGAATTTCCCAACACTCTCCTGCTGGTTGTTGTCAACTAAAAAGAAAAAAGTCTTAAAGTGATAGGTCTGGTTTTAGTTACCAGTAGATGTGCAGAGAGGGTCATTTCATTACATCTCTGAAACCCCTGGAGGAGTTTCATCATTGCATTTCTTTTGCCTGACCATTACCACCTAACTATACCACAGGTATGACAGTGAAAATAGTAATAACTTTACAGTCAGGGTGTGCCATGGAAAGTGGGTGAGGTTTTACAGCCAGTTAGTGGTTACTCTCCTGTGCCCAGGGCAAATTCAGAGTTGCTCATCCCTCACTGAGGGAGAGGGTACTGGGGTAGTCGGGACAGGGAACAGCAGGGCAATGGGTTTGTGGAGCCTTTTTCAAGACCCATACAGATAATGGAGATGTTAAGAAACTCTTGCCCTGGCTTGTCAAGCTGTAGTTTGATCACATCACACAGACAGCAACTCTGTTCCTAAAGCTGGGCTGGATCCTCCAGGACAGCTTGGCCTGGCTCCCACAGTCCGGTCACCTTGCACCACACACCACCCACAACATCTCAGTTGGGCAGCTCAGACCAGATGGGGCAACAGAGGCAAGGCTCAGGTCAAGCCCAGGTTTTTGACTGAGAACTTGAAAGAGCAAATTGAAGGGAGCCCTTTCAAGTATGGAACATCTCAGTCTGCTTTTCTAGGGACACAGGGGAAAGGAGTAGCAAGACAATGGCCAAGGGTCTGCTCTGGCTGAGTCCCATCAGTCTCCTGCCCTTGAGCAAGCGCTGTTTGAGCACCTACTTACGTGGGACTGCTGGCTTGGCAAAATACTGTCTTGGGTTCTGCAAGTAAATCAATCCTGCCAAAATTGCAGAAAAGGACAAAAATGCCATTAACCATACAGTTAAACCAACAAAGCATAAAGAAACTACTGCTGTACTCAAAGCCATATAAACACTCAAACCCCTGTGCTTTTGCCTCCATTCCCTTGAGAGAGTGTGTTGAAGGACCTCTCTCTTCAAGTACTTTTCATCAATTTAATCTGGCAAACTCATCAGCCCATGAATTTTTGTGGTTCTTCTTGGACTCAGAGACACAAATTTTCAATTCTGCCTCCACTGATGGCTAGGAGAGTGGGAAGGAACTTTTCTGGTCAATAACATACCATGAAACAGGTACAAGGATGATCTCCCAGCCTATGGAAGCCCAGATGAACAAACACCTGTTATCACCATTGTTGTGGTTTACTAAAAGGCACATGGGGACAGCACTGTGTTTTCATATGGCTTTAGGAGCACATTTTATTTCAGCCCATTTAGCGCAGAGGTCCTAGATGCTATAGAGACACAGGAACATACATGGTCTCTGCCCTAGGAGCAGCTCTGGAAATGTTTTTACTAAATATACAGCAGACCAAAACCTTTCATGAGGATCAGGTATCACTGCTGAGGCCTGAAATCCCAGTGACTGGGAAATGCCTGAACTTTATTAGCCTTGGTACAGAGAGAAGAACAAGATAATCCAGTGCCACAAGTGTGTTACACAACTCCCTGATGTCACACACCAAGCCCATACCCACCCACTGGGGCTACAGGTGCCTACCCACAGCCGCACTGTGTAGGCAGCTGTGGAAGTGTTCCATCATGGAAAAAACACAGAAGGTGGAAGCCTGAGGCTTTGCTTCCCTGCTCCATATCATCTGGCAATATGGCAGCATAGCCCTAGAGAAGAATAAGGACACCAGTAGAGAGAGATACTTACCAACAGAAAACAATCTGTGCTTCGGGGACACACCAGTAGTTTCTCTGATGGGACTGATACTGCTAGTAAGATGCCAAGACCTGGCAAATGCTTGTCAAGAGAGCTCAGCACCACAGAGATCCCTGAAATGGCAGGCTGCTGTTACAGCATCGTCACTGCACGAGATGCCTGTCACGCCTACTAGGGCCACAGCGCTGCAAACGTGGCTCCTGCTGAGATCCCACAGAGACAACTGCCTGTAGGACTTTGGCCCCCTGCCACCAGTTCAAGACAGGACACGGTCAGGAAGGCGGACGTCATTTCAGGAGCCAAAACCCAGTTTAAGTTCTTTATTCCCAAGCAGGTCCTCAGAGGCTTTTCCTTGCAAAGGTGCAAGGGGGTGAAAGATTAGCACACAGAGGTCCCCCCCAGCCTAGCTGTGTTGCAGGGCTGGCACTATCTCTGTAAGCAGGCTCATTGCTTTTCTTCAGCTGCTGGCACAGATCCAGCACACAGCCACAGCCAAATCTAGCACAACGTCCACATGGCCCTAGTGCCCCACACTGCTGTGCAAAGCTTGCACCATGATCCAGCCAAGGAACAAGGCACACATACCTTCAGATCTGGTCTCTCAACTCACTTGACAATCTTTTTTTGTTCTTTTTCCAATTACAAAAAGAAAGATTACATTTATCGTGGCAAAAGCTCTAGACAGACAGGCATCCTCACTCAGGATGTACCTACAGCAGCTCTGCAACTTGAAGGGGTTAAACCACCTCACTGAGAAGACAGCCCTGGTGGAGCCTTTGTTGTTTGGGCCTACTCATGCTTCCCAGCAAGGAAAACGAGGCCTTGGTTCAGCCAGACACAGAAACACCTCCCTTCCACTGTCTGAGCATTCAGATTCATTGCTTAAGGGAGATCAACTCCTTTTGAGATCAATTCCTCGTAAAGCAAAGAGTCACAGCTTCCATTTTGAAGGGGCAGGATGGTTGGATGTGTTTCAGAAGCTGAGATAAGGGCAAAACTGGACACAACTTCCTCTCAAGCGCTTATCACAGTGTCATCCGATATAGTGACTCACTGCTTGGTGTAAATCCCCAACTGAGCCCTCTCAAGAGACATAGGGCATTGGTCTGAACACCCAGCCAGGAGGGGAGGGCTTCTTACCTGCTGCGTGGGCGTATACATACGTAAGGTGTACAAGATGACACTGCAAAGACAAGAATAGGTGAATTTAAAAGCTTGGTAACACCTTGAGCCTAGGCTGCCAGCTCTTTAGCGTGCAATAATCATATGGCAGATGAAGTTTGTGCATTTCCTCAGGATAGTTGCTCAGCAGACGTTTGTATTGCTTTTCCCTGGTACCTTCCTCTTCAGTGGTTGCTCCTCATGGAGGGGGGATGCTGGCAGCCGCCAAGGCTGCAGGACAGAGCACCCCCAGCACCACATCCTCCTCCTGGCACAAGCACCGGCGGTCACCAGCCTACGGGCTCCCACCCGACTCAGTGCAGCCACCCCTTGTGACTGCCTTCAGCAGCTTCCAGGGGAGGTTTGCAGAGCCTCGGGGGAATAGCAGCTGTGTTAAACTGGGACTCGGTGCCAGTACAAAACAACGGGGAGCGAGGGATACGGAATGACAGGAAAACCAGCGACGTGGCGACACGTGCAGCCACGTGCCCCGACGGCAACGATGGCCGTGAAACGGGGCCGGATNGAAGAGAAGAGAGCAGTCCGGATCGGTGGTTAGGGTGGAATTTTCTGTTTTATGCATCTGTTACAAAGGACAAAACTATAAAAGCCTCGTACAATAGATGCGGGTGCAAAACACGTCCTTTACAGGACTGCTCCTGGGTCATGTCCTTTGAGTATAATTAGGAGGACACTGGGAGAATGACACTCCTCAGCAGCTTGTCACCTTCCTCACCTGCTTTGCTAACAGAAACCACCTTCAAGAAACAACAGGGTTTTCATAAGTAAGACTACTTGCTTGAGGACATCTCGGACTAAGCTTAAATAAACTGCTCAACCTGATGGACGAGTGTCCCACCTTTGCTGCCAATTTAACTTAAAAGCATCCAGTCAATACCTCAAATTACACCATTTTGGTTTTCTGCCTGTAGGCAAAGAAACAAAGAAACAATATTCATTTTCTTGTTCTTACCCACTGAAGAACAGTAACCATACCCATTTCCAGAGATTACCAATTTGCCACTGCCATAACTGGGTCCAACACAGCAACAGGAATTGTCACTGTCAAAAATACTAGTTGCAGCATTTCAAATTTCTGACACTGTCAAGAAGTGAGGTCTCATCTTTAACAGAACACCACTGTTAAAAGGGTTCTGTAAAAACTGTGAAGTAAACATATTTCACTTTAACCTGAGACATCAAGCCATGTTAAAACTCACTGGATCCAACTTTCTTCCATGGAAGTCAGTGCTTGATTCCCACCCCCAGCTTTGACATGAAGCTATCTAGCCCATCTAAGCTACATTTTCCCTTAAATCTGCTGCCTGAGAGACAGACTATTTTTCTCCTACAAATATGCTAAAAATAGACTACTTCTCAAATGTATTTTCAAACCACTAGAAATTAAGATTTCCTTACCAACTAGATATCATTTTCAGAGGAATTCCACACCCACCAGGAAAGCATATCTGCACATTTCAGCTGCCACACAGCAAACTGACCAAATACTAACACCTGCTCTCCCTCAGCTGCAAACACCATGTTGTAAGAAAAGAGCTGTCACTGTGTTTCCAAAACCAGCTGCCCTATCAGCTCCTTGGCATCCTTCATGCTGGAGGAGATCTCAGAGCCATCTTCTGCCACATGGGTACCAATCAAGAACATCTTCCTCTCGTCCCCAATATCAGACAGAGCCAGAGCATCGTGAATATCAGTGATGCAATATGCACCTTCGAGGTCCTGTTACACAAAAATAAAACAACCCTGTTAGTTGCAAAAGGTGGTGGCACCATTCCTACTTTGAGCCACTGCTTTTACCCAGGGAAGGAAAGAGTCTCAAAGGCTCTGGGGCACCATTCTTATGTACCTTCTATGAGGTCACTTCCCATGTCCTAAAATGCCTTGAGGAAAAGAATTAATTTCTAACCTAATTTCTTTCCAAAGAAATATGGGTACAGTTGTTTCTATTTCTACACTAATTCCACTGTTTCTGATAGCTATGTAAGACCACCTGCACAAGGCAGACAAAAGCACTGCTGACCCAAGACCCCACGTGCCCAGCAAAGAGTTACAAATGGGGCAAATATACAACAGTCATGCCCTGCCTACCTTCTCAGCCACCAGTGTTTCTGATGCTTTTGAGTCTGATGAAGCCAAAGCCTGCACTTGTGTTCAAGAGTAACATGAATGACTACTAGTAACGGGCCTCAGTTACTAGAAATTTAGGAGGCAACAATGTAGAGCAAACTGAGCACAAAACCTTGATAAAAGATAATCTGTGATTGAAACCCTTGGGCTCTTCTGTCATCTGATTGTACCAGAGGCCCAATTCTTTTCCAGGTACAGCACCAATCATTGAGACTTCCACAAAGATCTTGGGAGGAAGCACTGCCTTGTGAGGAAGGCTGCTCTTTCAGGTTTCAGAAGCAGCCTTAGGAGCAACCAACTGGACAGTCTGAAGGCAAACAACAGTGCTTCACTTTTTTAGCTGCTGCTAGGTAAAGCGGTACTTCTAGGCAGATATTCAGAACAGAAACCTAACTTCAGATCTAACTGTGATCTCCCTTGAAGCTCCCAAATCTTGCAACTCTACAGCAGTTTCCACCCACAGCTCTGACTGCATCTTCACCAAGCACAGGACCTGCATCTTGCAGATCCAAAACTGTGGAGACCCTGAGAGGCATCCCCTAGGTTAGGGAGACACAAGAAGCTTCCCTCATGAGATACCCAGTTCTGTTTGACCCCGTGGGTTCCCTCCCCTTGTTCCTGTTTCACTCAGCCACTCCCTCCTTACTCCCCCACTGGTCCCTCACCTTTAGACTGCCCAGATGCCTTGAGCCAGCCCCGGCCTCTCGATATACAAAACCTGGTCTCTCCCCACGAGTTTAGGCTTTTGGACCCTGAACATCTGACCATGCAGCTGAATTAAACATCTGTGGATACCTTGCAGAGGCCTCTCTTGCTTCCATACCCTGGACTTTATTAGCAGCTAGCCGGGGCTGCAACACAAAACAATCTCACATTATTTTGTTTTGTGGTCAACAGGTGTGTCAGAAAGACTCCCAGCCGTGTGCCCTCCCTAAAGGCATGAAGCCTCCTTTGAAAGGCTTTGTTGCTGTTTCCAAAGCTGCTGCCACCCCAAGCTATGGCAGCAGCAGGGAACTCTTACCTGCTTGTTGGCCAGAACTACCACAGGCAGGGTGGAGTTGCTCTGGATTAGTTGATGAAGCAGCTGTTTCGCCACAGGCAGTCGGGCATGATCAGCCGAGTCCACGACATAGACCAGCAACAGCACTTTGGGCAAGTACATCTTCCAGTATGAACGCAGAGATTCACTGCCCCCGACTGGAAGAGAAGACAGCAGCACAGGATTCACCAAGTAATTCAAGCAGCACTGCTCCCAGAGGTGCAGACAGCAGGCCCTGGACTGAAAACCCAAGGTATTTGGGTTACCAAAACCTCAAAGTGTTTGAGCTACTGTACATGAGACTGAAAACAGCTTTATTTTCCTCAGTCAGGTCCCATGAAGGCATATGTGTATGTCCTGGGGGGGAAAAAATCTTTCCATTTTAAGCTCTTATTTTGAGAGGATTCTGGGTTCAGTTTCTTTACAGTTGCTTTCTGCCCTGTTGGTTCTTGCTCTCAAGCAAGTAAGGAGAGTAGAAAACAGTTCAGTGTCCATAAACACCAAATGTCCCCATATAGGCTATCTGCAAATGCCCATCTCATTTTAAGACAAAGCAGGTCTACAATTTCCAAAGGAGAAATTTAGCTCTGAGGTGTGGAGGGTTCTCATTGTATTGGTATGACACTAAGAACTAGCTCAAAACTCACACAGTTTTGTCAGTAACTAGAGGTGCTTAAGGAAGAGAGAAAAATCAAGTCCCAGCAGACTCTTCAGGCAACCCTTCAGAGTAATCTTTGCACAGCATACATTTCTCCATGAGCTCTTCTCTGCTGGATACAGAGGAAAGCTGTTCACCTTCAAAACTAGGTCTTAAAATAATTCTCTGGTGAAACCACAGACAGCAAGTTGTTTGAGATTGTTGTTCCCATGTGGGGACAAAGAATTCAGTAGTTTGCTGAGCTTAATAGCAGAAGAAATAAGAGTCAGTATATTAAGTATTTCAGATTTGTTTTCAGGTCTCTAGGTCTTCTCCAGGCACACTGCAGGACCACTCGCTCAAAGAGTACTGAGGTGCTCAAAAGGCATGTGTGAGTCTCTTAAAAGTAGCAAGTTTTCAAAGCAATGTATCTGGGGTTCCCTATCACTGTCTCCTGCCTTACACAGGAGCTCTTTTCAAAACTGTCTTTCTATACAGCCATCTTTCATTGCCCTCCTAGACTGTTCTGTGTCAAAGCAATTTTGCTTTCACTTAAGTCAAAAGGGTTCAGTAGTTTCAAGAATACAGAAAGGGAAGTAACATTTCCCACTAGAGCATGCCTGCCTCTTCAAGCATCCCAGCATACCTGGAGGCAGAACTGCAAGTCTGCCACTGTGGAAAGGAGCCAAAGGGCTGTGACTGACATGTAATGTTTGGGATGGAAGTCCAATTCTGCACTGTGATACTGCAGGGGCTCAGCACTGCTCCCTTTGTTAAGTGTATTCATGCATAGCATAACCCAGGGGTCAGCAACCTCACAGAGAACATTTTTTTTCCCCCAAACTTGTAGGAACTCAGCAGAAGCCAGGAGCTCCTACCACCTGCAGAGGACAAGATACCATCCAGTTATCTGTACGCTGGCACAAAGAAAAAGAACAGTTTTCCACCTGTGAAAGCCAGCAAAATAAAACCCCTGCTGTTTTCTGATCACCTCATGCCATGTGATTGCAGCATGGGCTGCTAACCCCTGGACTAGGCGATGGTACAGATTGGATAAGTAACCAGATTAGAGAGCCATGCACGGATTTACCTGGCTGAAACTGGCCTGAGACATTGCATTTCCCATGGGTCAGATCGCAGCCATCACATCTCAGTCACTACCAACCTGGACCAGAGAGGGAAGGACAACTCAGAAACAACAGGTTCTGCTGTGGTATGAGCAGTGCTGGGCCCAGACCATCCCCAGGCAGGAGAAGAGACACTGTGGCTTTCTCTGGGGTCAGACAGGCAAAGCACATCCCAGTAGGAGACATCTCTTACCTACCAGGTAAGGGGCACAGACTACAAGCATCTCTCTAAAGGTGATTTCCCCAAGGCACTGCAGAGACTCCTATGGTAGACTGGGAATGAAACTCTGCCTAAGCAGCCTCATCCCCACACCCCAAAAACTTACCTGGGAACAGCACAACTCCTTTAGACCTGCTAACAGTACAGAGGCATCTATGGGCTAGATGCCAACTGAGCCAGTCGAGCACTGGTACAGCACAGTGCAGAAACAGCAGGAAGCAATGAGCAGCTCCTGCCTCCGCAGATGCAGGCATTGATGAGGCTGAGATGTCAGCCTCTCTGTACCAGGGAGTGACCTGACCCCAGGGCCTCCACCTTTCCCATCTGCTAGCTGCACCTCGAACAACTGTGATGCACCAAAGGCATCACAGGAGATGCCCTCTGCAGGCACGGACAATACCCAAAAATCAGAGCTAACAACAGCACAGAACTTTTAACAAAATGCTATAGACTGTTCAAAAGACTGTTAAAGACTAGAAAACGCCACTTACGAGGCTTTTGAATAGAAAGGGTACAAAGTTTTTCTCTTCCCCCTCTCTTCTTTCACTTGTTATTTTATTCCTCTGTAGCTCTTACCCTTTGC
>VXAX01001955.1:447971-466779 GCA_013399835.1 Leptocoma aspasia
GAGACGCGGTTCCGCAGGCGGGCCCAGACGCGGAGCACCACAAACGTGCCTCCCGCGAGGGCCAGCGCCGCCCCGCAGAGCGCGGCGGCCCGCAGACGGGAGCCCATCGCCGCTGCGGCCGCGGGCACCGGACACCGCGCACCCGCACCGCGCACGGAGAGCGCCCCCCGCAGCCCCGAACGCGGCTCCCGCCGCCAGCCGGGCTCCCTGTGCCAGGCTGGGAACACGCGAGTGGCAATGAAACAGGGCGAGCCCTGCCACGGGCGGCTTCTCGCTGGTACACGGAGGCCACGGTTTCCGCACCCCTGCTGCTGCACCCCCCCGCTCCCACCCCCGCGGGATTTGTTCCCAGCTTGCCTCTGCCTGCACGCCAAGCTCCGGCGCAGCAGTCAGGACACTGTCCAGGTACCCGGGACAGGGCTCCAGCAGTGTCACGACTCAGCCTTTCCATCAGGCCAGATCTTGTGCTAGGTATCACCAGAGAAGACGCCTGAAGAACAGAGCTGCGTTCTCCTCCATTATCTCCCCTCCAAACACGGGATTGCTGCAGGACAGTGGTCTCTTTCCTGTAGTCATCAGCTGCTGCCTAAGCGGAAGTACATCGCCCAGGGAAGTAATTTAGCTGTTCAGCACTCAGTTGATAGCCAAGTGCCTGCCAGCCATTCATACAACTGGTTTCTTTCTCTATGCTCTGTTCCTTTGTCTCTTTCAGACAACACACTTTCAGCCCCGTTCTCAGATACTCCCACTGTACAGGCAAGGTAAAAAAATGGACTCTGCATAGTACATTTTTTACTGTCTGGAGACTCAGGAGTTGTTTTTTCTTAAGCCACAGTAACATGTCCCTTAGCCCCTACCTTTTAAGGCCTTTGCTTTAAACTCTTTCAGAGACAGAAGCCTTTGCCTTTTGGGCTGACATCTGACAACCCTCTCCAAGGTGCCATTTCTACCCACTGACGTTCGGTGTCTAGAAAACTGTTTTGGCTACATTTAGATCAAACCAGAATTTTCAAGACGTGTTGAGAGAGGGTAGTTTAGCATATGTTTTCATCAGAATAAGATACATAGTTATAATTCTGTATGATTTAGTATGCTGTTTGCTTAGCTTTACTTGCTCAGGATGAGTAGCTGCATTTGCTGAAGCCTCAGGCTGCAAACCATGAACTTACACCTCCACAGCTGAAATTAGTTTTCTTAGTAATTTTCCTAGTAGCTGGTATATTGCTGTGTTTTGTCTTTAGTACAGGAAGAATATTGATAACACACTGTTATTTTCATTGTTGATAAATGCGTTTATCCTAACTCTTGGGCTTTTTTTGTTTCCCGTGCTCTGCCAGCAATCAGGTGCACCAGAAGATAAGGAGACAACCGTCAGCAAAGCTGCAACTTCACAAGAACCATCAACAGCCTTCCTGCACAGACACACAGAAACACCTCAGTAAGGTGTTAAAGATCCAGACCAAAAATAACCATTGGGCCAAGAGGCATGTGCAAGGTGCACGCAGGGTGGGCACTTACAGTCTCAAAGGTATCATTTCTTGGGGATTTCTTTTGTTCTGGGTCCCTCTCCAGAGTCACCAAGCTTAAGCTGACCTGCTGCTGTACCACTTTATTTTTGTAGACTAAGGCTTGTAGAAACGTAGGGTCAAGGCCGAAGGAGGAGGAAGCACACTTGGACAACCACACACATGCCACTACCTTTGTTTTGCCAAGCCCTTTAGAATAAGGCAGCTAGCTTGCAGAAAATGGGACACTCAATCTGCTGCCATACACTTCACTGTGGTTTCTCCCAACAGTCTTGTTATCCCCCTTCATCTTATCTTATCCTGTATTATAAAGCCCAGATGTTGTTTTCTAAGATGCTTTGTGCCTTCGCTCTTTAGTGGTCAATGACTGACTGACATAAAAGACAGTGCTTGCATCATGCATAGATAAATCTGCTAAAGGCCTAAACTGACATAAGCAAGAGGAGCATGAAACTATATTTCAAGAAATTTTTCATTATCCCATATCTCTTAAATGTCTGGCAACAAGGAAACAGATTTCATCTTAGGGGCTATGTTTGACTTTGATGGCAACAACCCAAGTCACAGTGGGGTAAAATTCGAGGAAGGGAACTTGGTGAGCAGACAGATCATGACATCTATACCAGCCCATCTTCCCCCAGACCACTGACAGGCAGGATAGAGATCCAGATGCCAAGAGTCTTTCGCCAGCACTTGCTTTTGACCTTTATTCGGCAACCAGCATCGCGTATTGAAGGAGGGAGGTTACACATCCTGCTTTTTACCACCCTCCTTTAGCCCCTTTCTTCTTTTTCTGCTGCTGTTTCTTCTTGGTGGCTGGAGCACCTGCGGGTTTTTGGTGCCTGGGAGGGATGACGTTACTTGTAGCCGATACAGCTGCCCCGCTGCCGGGCCGAGGGGAGGTAGGTGGGCTGCTGGCAGTTCTACTGGCATCCCTGCAGAAAGACAAGAGAAAAAGACACCGTGTGGGTTCACAACCACCTGCAAGACGTGGTACTAATCCAGGGAACTGACAGTGAAAAGCACCAGCTGCCCCATTAGGCAGCAAGCATTATGTATGAAAGGGCACTCATGCAAGGAGAGGCTTCAACACGCAGAAGGAGCTGGCGGAGGATGGGAACATGTCTTGAAGGGCAGCAATCACCTTCTAACTGATGTTCACTAGATGGTGTAAGTCCCTAAAAATGAAAGCAAGGCTAACTTTTGAATAGACATGTGACAGCTCATGCAACACACAAGAAGCCCTTCAGGTCCCACTCCTAGGCAGTGCAAACCCAGCANAGGCCTTTGCTTTAAACTCTTTCAGAGACAGAAGCCTTTGCCTTTTGGGCTGACATCTGACAACCCTCTCCAAGGTGCCATTTCTACCCACTGACGTTCGGTGTCTAGAAAACTGTTTTGGCTACATTTAGATCAAACCAGAATTTTCAAGACGTGTTGAGAGAGGGTAGTTTAGCATATGTTTTCATCAGAATAAGATACATAGTTATAATTCTGTATGATTTAGTATGCTGTTTGCTTAGCTTTACTTGCTCAGGATGAGTAGCTGCATTTGCTGAAGCCTCAGGCTGCAAACCATGAACTTACACCTCCACAGCTGAAATTAGTTTTCTTAGTAATTTTCCTAGTAGCTGGTATATTGCTGTGTTTTGTCTTTAGTACAGGAAGAATATTGATAACACACTGTTATTTTCATTGTTGATAAATGCGTTTATCCTAACTCTTGGGCTTTTTTTGTTTCCCGTGCTCTGCCAGCAATCAGGTGCACCAGAAGATAAGGAGACAACCGTCAGCAAAGCTGCAACTTCACAAGAACCATCAACAGCCTTCCTGCACAGACACACAGAAACACCTCAGTAAGGTGTTAAAGATCCAGACCAAAAATAACCATTGGGCCAAGAGGCATGTGCAAGGTGCACGCAGGGTGGGCACTTACAGTCTCAAAGGTATCATTTCTTGGGGATTTCTTTTGTTCTGGGTCCCTCTCCAGAGTCACCAAGCTTAAGCTGACCTGCTGCTGTACCACTTTATTTTTGTAGACTAAGACTTGTAGAAACGTAGGGTCAAGGCCGAAGGAGGAGGAAGCACACTTGGACAACCACACACATGCCACTACCTTTGTTTTGCCAAGCCCTTTAGAATAAGGCAGCTAGCTTGCAGAAAATGGGACACTCAATCTGCTGCCATACACTTCACTGTGGTTTCTCCCAACAGTCTTGTTATCCCCCTTCATCTTATCTTATCCTGTATTATAAAGCCCAGATGTTGTTTTCTAAGATGCTTTGTGCCTTCGCTCTTTAGTGGTCAATGACTGACTGACATAAAAGACAGTGCTTGCATCATGCATAGATAAATCTGCTAAAGGCCTAAACTGACATAAGCAAGAGGAGCATGAAACTATATTTCAAGAAATTTTTCATTATCCCATATCTCTTAAATGTCTGGCAACAAGGAAACAGATTTCATCTTAGGGGCTATGTTTGACTTTGATGGCAACAACCCAAGTCACAGTGGGGTAAAATTCGAGGAAGGGAACTTGGTGAGCAGACAGATCATGACATCTATACCAGCCCATCTTCCCCCAGACCACTGACAGGCAGGATAGAGATCCAGATGCCAAGAGTCTTTCGCCAGCACTTGCTTTTGACCTTTATTCGGCAACCAGCATCGCGTATTGAAGGAGGGAGGTTACACATCCTGCTTTTTACCACCCTCCTTTAGCCCCTTTCTTCTTTTTCTGCTGCTGTTTCTTCTTGGTGGCTGGAGCACCTGCGGGTTTTTGGTGCCTGGGAGGGATGACGTTACTTGTAGCCGATACAGCTGCCCCGCTGCCGGGCCGAGGGGAGGTAGGTGGGCTGCTGGCAGTTCTACTGGCATCCCTGCAGAAAGACAAGAGAAAAAGACACCGTGTGGGTTCACAACCACCTGCAAGACGTGGTACTAATCCAGGGAACTGACAGTGAAAAGCACCAGCTGCCCCATTAGGCAGCAAGCATTATGTATGAAAGGGCACTCATGCAAGGAGAGGCTTCAACACGCAGAAGGAGCTGGCGGAGGATGGGAACATGTCTTGAAGGGCAGCAATCACCTTCTAACTGATGTTCACTAGATGGTGTAAGTCCCTAAAAATGAAAGCAAGGCTAACTTTTGAATAGACATGTGACAGCTCATGCAACACACAAGAAGCCCTTCAGGTCCCACTCCTAGGCAGTGCAAACCCAGCATCCTTCCTCTCAGATGCTAGTAAGACACCATCTTGCTGTCAGGCTTCATACATAATGGTAATTCTTGATTCCAGCTCAAATAATCAGTGTCAGCTTAGAAGGAAGTACAGTGTTTTCTCAAATCATGGCTAACGGTTCTGCAGCTGTCAAAAGACTTGAAAGAAAATTGCGCAAGAGAAAGCATGCAAAATTCATCTCATTGCCAAAGGAAAAGCGCATTAAAAGACTATGAGAATTTTATTTGCACCTTGGCACCTTCAAGCATGCCTATCCTATCACACTGGCAGGTTCAAGCAGCATAGTACAATGTCATTCGTGCTACCCGCAGTTGGTGTGGTGACAGAGCTGCAGCAGAGCAGCACAAACACAGCCCTCCCAGCTGCCCAGGAGTGAATCCCCACATCAATCCTTGCAGAACAGGTACTTACAGTTCAGAGGAGCCAGTTGTGGTTGAACCCTGAGTCCCCTTGCCAATCTGATCCTTCTTCTTGCCCTTCTTCCGTCCACGGTAGTAGGACCGCTCTCGCATTGGAAGCCACCGCTCAGGGTCAGGGGTCACCTTGGGGTCGTAGTTCTTCGGCAGCTTTCCTGCAGAAAATCCAGTGCCAGGAAATGAGATTGGGGTCAACACACTAGAGGCACCACCAAGGGACATGCATGGGATGTCAGCAGCCGGGCAGCACAAAGAGACCAGCAACTACATCACCCTATCAGGGTGCTCCTCTCATTTCTGAGGAAAAATGCCCCAACCAAACAAGCTATCACAAAGATCCAGGTTCCCAGAGACCCAGTCCTAGCAAAGGGCTCTAGCTCCCAGGGACCTGGAGGCCAGCTATTTGAAGAAAGAATCTGGAGAGCTCTCTGGAGCTGTGCTGTCTCAACAGCTAGGAAATACAACTTACCCTTCTTTTTTTTCTTCTTTTTCTTCACTTCCCCTTGTCTGAAAGGAAAACAAGACATTGTGATATAGCAGAGACAGAGCAGACAAGTCAACTAAAAACTAGCTCTGGAAGAAGCTAAACCACTCCCATCTCTCTAAGAACTTTGTCTGCTGCTACATAAAGTTCCCTGCAGTCAAACAACAGGCTCCCTTTCCAGCAGCCTGCCTTCTACAGCAATGCCTTCACCACACCACGTGTAATTCTTGAACCACCCCAAAGAAGGATGCACCAGAGCTATAGCAATAAAATGAAATAAAAAATATAGCAGCCTGCTTTACCCTTGCTCCTTCTGCTGGTTGTCTCCAGTGAGCTTCCCAGCTTTCTTCCGAACATAGGTTGCTCCATGGGAGTTCTCCAGCGCATCAACATCTACTTTCAGTGACATGGTGTCTGAGGAAGGCAAGTGTTTGCTAAGACTGCAAGGGAAGAGTTCAGGGATGCAAACCAGCAAGCATGAACACCCATGTTCTTCCAAACAGCAAGAGGCAACCTCAGCTTGAAAACTAAAATAAATTCTGTCTATTAGCAATGCAGACAGCAGACAGGCCTATGGGGCTACTTCCATCTCTCTCATTAGCTTCTTACACAAGTTGGGATGAGCTGCTTAATTGCCATCTGCCTCATTTTTCCCCTCTTTAATATGGGGACACAGGGAACAGCTTCCTGTGAAAGTGGCTCAGGTGACAAAAGCAGTATGGGAACCAGGTTTTGGGTAAGCAAGAGCTTAGCCATATTATATCAGTCCTGCATTACTACTACAGGTTTATACCACAAGATTCCAACAGAAAAGATGGAGGTGCTCTTATTTTTGGTTCCACCTTGTCTTATTAATTCTCAAGGAAAAGGAGGCCTAAGATAAAAGGGTCCTGAGATATCACAGTAATGAAGCCAATTAGAGAAATAATGTAGCTCCTTGACTACAACTTGACCTGGATATGTAGCTGTTCCAGAGAAGTTCCTTGCCTTTTCTTCAGGTAAGAGTGGGTCTGAAGTTCCCACACAGCTGAAAATCCAAGAAAGCAATACCCAAACACCTCTTTCACCACCATTAAAAGGATACACTTTAGCTTTTTCAGGGTCAACCAGGGAATAGGCAGAGATGAGCTGTGCCAGAGTATGCACATCTTTTGGGTTTTGCCTTTGTAGAGGGGAAAAACAAAACAAAACAGAAAAGGACCAAGTTACCAACATTATTCATCCCGAAGACTGGTAACACCACACAGTGCTTGCTGCTGCAGCATAGCTGCTATCTGTAGGGACAGGCATGTTAGTATGTGGTCTCCTCCAGAGCACACCACCAAACATCACTGGTGTGAGTAAAGGGAGGTGCAGACAACTTCACAGTATCATGAAGTACACAGTAGAAGAGGAAAAACCCAGTAGCAAAGGCAAGTTAACACTCCCCCCAATACAAGATCCCATTAAGTGCACAACAGAAACTAAAACCTAGACATCCATGTTTATGTAGCATTAGAAAAAACTGCATTCCAGTCCCCAAAGCAATGTTCACTGCACACAGGAGGCTTCTGGGATAAGTCTACCAGGTTTCCAAGTGAACATCAACTATATATCAAATGAATTATCTCCCCTTCTTCCAAAATACAGCCTTGCATTGAAGCCCCTGTGCAAAAGCAACTCTAAAGGACAGCTACTAGTCAATCAAAATTGTCAGACGCTGCCTGCCACCAGACAGCTTGCAGAGGACTCTGGGTGGAGACCGGCTGCTCAGCAACCCCCCAACTCACTTCCAGAGCTCCTCCAAGTCGCTGATTGCTTCCTTCTTCCTGCCATGCTTTAGTTTGAAGTTGGCAGCTTCCCTTATCAGTGACAAATGGACAGGAGACTTTGGCTGAAAGACAGAGCAGCCATGATTAGTTCCTTATTACCGTAGCATAGAGCCCAGCTCTAGCTGGCTTTAATGTCCCTGAGGCTTGGCAAGGAGAACTGAGTTAACATCCTGTCATGCACAAAGTAGACTACCTTTGCACTCTGGGAAGTGAGGCAAAACTGCATGGGACAAGGCGGCTTGCTGCTCCACCATGTTTTCCCATCAGGGAGAAGTCCTGATTGCTACATTTAGCCATCCATTGATGCACTCTCCTTATCTGACAGGAGCTGCTGCTCCTATTTTTCACACATCTAAAATAATATATTATTGATAAATGCTCACAAAACAGGAGCTCACGTGTCTCCAAACCCCCAGCTGGGTAACTGCTGGGGCTATGCATCAACAGCAAAAGCTGAATTGGACTGGCTAGAAAATCCAGGACAGATTCTTGCACATTAGCTCCTCTGGTCTGACTTGCCTGGTGTTGCTGATACCACTGGATAGCCTGTGTGAAGACTTCAATTGCACTGTCGATATCCTCTTCATGACTGTACATTGTCACCAACGCAGACACCTGCAAACATTCAAGAGCAGTATATAGCAGATCTTCATGCAAATTGTCTATAGCCAGAGTCTCAGCAGTTAAACAATGGGATTTCCCAAAAGCAGAGTCAGTGTGAGCTTTCTGCTTTGTCCCTTAAAAACACCTGTGGTAACAGGCAGGATACCCATGCCAGATCTTCCTACCCAAGTAACTCCCAAAGAAACATCCCCAGCACCTTTTTCTTACGGTATAACCCTAAGACTGCATTCACAGAATGAACTGCATTCACAGAAGGAACTTCCTGACTTGGCACTTGCTTATCACAGGACTCAGTTTCATTAGAAAACCTTTTTCATCCCCCATTGTTTATCCCAAGAGCTGTGAAAAAATAAATCAGCACTGAAGAGATTATAAGGATACCATCCATTTGCCGACATCCCAGTCATAAGTAAAGGTGACCCAGGGCAAGGAGCTGTTATTGTTAACTGCTCCTATAAATTATTTTCATCATTCACACTTAAAATTGGAACAGATCCACAACTATCAGCCCCCGTTCAAGATGCTTATGATGAACATGTGAGCATTTACAAGGCCATCAAGCTTTTCTGAATACCAGGTGTGGATAAGCATGCAGACCAGGGCGATGCTGCAGGGCTGGAACACAGCACTTTCCCCCTAAGGCCTGCTGTCCTAAAGCTCCTTCTAAAACATCCCAACAGTACCTACCAGCAACCAGCAGTTGCTCCAGTCATGTTATGCAAGTAAATCCAGGCAACATGCAGGACAGAGATTACCAGGGAGTGGGAACACAGGCAGGGAGCATCCCTCTGACAGGCAGAGTACTTCTGTGGCTAAGTTCAGGCTACCTGAAGCAAGTTATAATACCACCTTTGTCCAAGACAAGGAAGATGGGCTCAGAATCCCTGCAGACACTCAAGTCAAGTGGAAACCATGTGAAAGAGGCAAAAAGGAGCAGGCAGTGCAAAGCTCTCCTACAAGGGAAAAACCTTACACAGTTCAGACAGAGTTTTGCTTACCATACCAGGCTTGTGCTGCAGTTCTTCTATGCTCCTCAGGATCATACAGGCTTTGGTGACACTGCCTAGAAGAGAGACAAGGAAGAACACATTCTGAATGGCATCACAACAACACAACAGCCAAAGGTAAACAATGGGGACAGAACAATTCCCCTTCTCACAACATCTCCCCCATTGCAGGAGTTAAGGACAGGACTCCACACAATGGACCTTTCTGCTCTTGCCACATCCTTCAAGGGTTCAGAAGCAAGCTTTGGCTACCAGGGAGTTCTCTTCAGGCTCAAGTCTGTGCTGCCTGACTGCATACAGGAATGGTACCATCATGGAGCCTCACACTGCTACCAGAATTATCCTGCCCCAGAAGAGATTCAGCCTTATTATTCACAGAGACTGTGGGCATTTCTGCCAGCAATCTGTGGAGCCTGTGTACCCAGACACTAGCTATCAGCATTATCCTGCCATAGCTAAATATATGTATTACCTGACTGAAAGTATCTCTGCTCTGCACCCCTGTCACAATAGTGACTGCAGCAAAGACTGCCCTGAAGTCTGGTTTTCTTACCCCTTGTACCACTGCCATGTGCAGACACTTCCCAACAAAGGAGGACACTACATACCTTGAGCGATTTTTAGCTGGGCCATCGTTAGCTTGATCTCAGCTGCATTGGCAGGGTGCTGCTCTGCAAAGTCCTGAGAGTCAGAAGAAACAACAATTCAACTTCTGTGTGGGCACCAGGCTGCTGCTTTGGTGAATCATATCTCATGCTCAGTTACAGCAAGCTGGCAAGAGCCAAAGGAAGCTTTCCAGCACAGGCAGGTTTCAGCATACAGCAGAGAAGGACCTCCAACTGTGCCCTTTCCGATTTCTGTCCCAGCCCCCCCACTCCCTCCAAAGAAGGGCGTTGCAAATTGGTTGCAAGCAGAGCAGCAAAGCCTACTCCTTACCCTAGAAGTCTACTACAGCTTCCTAAGCATAAAAATCAGCGGTGTAAGGGAACTATTTCCCTTTAAAAGCAGAATTGTTCAATCGGGTGTGAAGGCTTTCCAGCAGCATTAAACCAAACCAAAATAAGGAGTCAGATACCCCTGGAAATTTAAACCAAACGAAACCAACTAAGGGAAAACAGCACAGGAGAACACAAAGCACAGGTTTAAATGGCACTTGGCCAACTTCTTCTTAACCTACCTGCAGAAGCCCTACGGCCTTTGCATGCTGCTTCTCTCGACACAACTGGGCTGCCTGGATAAGCACAGGGAGCAGATGCTCAGGGCTCTGGGACTGCAGGCTTGCTGACAGCTTGCGGCACTGATCTGCCTGGAGTGGAAAGAGAGAACACACTTTTCTAAACCTTACACAGGGCTAAGAAACCAACAATATCTATGAAGAAATACTAGTGGTGACTCCCCTGAAATGAGTACACAGGACCAGGAAGTCGTCTTAGTGGCACTTCAGATACATCTAAGAACCCCCACATCCCTTTTGTCTTCTAGTTATCTCCACACCATCCTCCCTACAGCAATACCCAAGTCACTAAACAGACAGTTGTTGCTTTTAGGGATGATTCTATTTTTCTGTTCTGGTCCTATCTTCTGACATAGAACAGCTGCATCTCCATTTTTGCCCAGTCAAACTCCCATGGATTTAATCTGTAGCTACTTACTGCAGATCAGTTTCCCTTACCTGGTTAGTGTACATGGCAAGCAAAGCTTTGTTGAATTCAATTGCCTGGAGCTGCTTCTTGGAGAGTTTATGCTCAACACCTTCTGCATTGGTCAGCTTCACCTTTTTCTTTGAATCAAAGACATTTTGGTCCTGGGGAAATTGCACATCATGAGAAGATTTCACTACATTCCTTGAAGAAGAAAAGGTCCCTGGGTCTGCAATTTAACTACTGTTTAAGAAAACTTCTTTATTGATTATCTCCCTTCTCTCCATAGAAGCAAAGAAGCAAGCTGAGTAACCATAATGAAAGTGGCAAGGTAATTCTATACCTTGTTAATTGTGATGATATTATTTGCAATGACAGCAAGGAGTCCTACATCTGTTGGCCTGCAGATAAGAAAAGCAGAAAGCATACTGTTACTGAACAGCAGTCTCTCACAAATGGAAGGCTGAGCATTTGTTTTTAAAAACCCCCTTACTTCAACTTGATTATTTGATTGTAGAGCTGTAGAGCATCCTCTGTACGCCCCTGCAGTTGCATGATATAAGCCATCTGACCATGAATAATAGCCAGTTCAGCCTCAATGTCTTCCTCTGTCACATCCTGAAGGAAAATCAAAGCCAAAAGTAAAAAGCTGCTATCTCACCTCTCTTCTGGCTTCAGCATTCTGCTGGCAAACATCTGTGAGCATTCCTGGGCAGTATCAGTGGCAAAGTACTCCACCTACCACAGGTGAAGGTTGTAGCCACAGCACAAACAGAAGCATATATGAGTTAAACTAGGAGAAAAGAAAGCTTCACCTACTCCAGCTAGAATCTGAAGATTACCTTAACTGGTACATTCAATCTGCCCCTCTGCAATGATTGGTTACAAATTCCCTGTTTGTCACCACCCACTCAGCATGTTCATGCCTAGTAGGGGTAGCACACAGGGAGGTTTCAGACAACCTGTACCCTTCTACTTGCACCAGAACAGGCAACTATGCAAGGGGCACAGCAGCAAACAGCCTGCAGTGTCAGCTGCCCTCCTGCAACAGCCAGGATGGCTGCCCCAGCCTCACAAGCTGGTACCAGCAGAGCAGCCCTGGCTCTGCTCTGGCTCTCTGCACTTTGTGACTGCACCCTCGCTCCCGTTGCTGCAAAGCAAACCCTCCAGAACAACATCAGGAACTTACAGAGTCTTCTGACAGCGACTGGCGGCACAGCTCTACAAGGAAAAACAAATTGAAAAACACAATTTAGAAAGCTTTAGGGAAAAAAAAAAAACAGGCAAGAAGCATGAGGAAACATAGAACCTTTTTACGTATCCCTGAAACTTCTGCAGCACTACAGGGCACAGCAGACTACCAATCTGATGATGGATGGGACTAAGCATGAGAGAGCAGACTGTGTGACACAGAAGAACTATCAAAGGCACTGAACATACCGTCCCTCCCGGACACTCATTTTCTCTCCTGAGCAAACTTCCTTACACCTAGCTCCTGATCTTTCCCATGGGGATCACTCCGCTGCAACTGCCCACCAGTCTTGTGAGTTAAGTGCTGCAAGCCTGCAATATTCAGCTTACAACACCCTTTATGGGGCAACAATTCTGTTAGTTTTCAGTACCCATACTAGTCACTTCTTTACTTTCTCATACTTCACCAGAACACCACTTGTTTGCTCTCCAAAGGACTACTATCAAAGGACACAGGCTCAAATTACACATGCTTATCAGTTGTATGGGACACTTGTTATTCTTCATCAAAACTGGGACAGAACTGACCTATTTATCTGCAAGAGCAATTAGATCAGACAGAATTAGTCCTTCCTAGTTCTCCCCCCAGATTTTTTTAAACACACAAAATCCCCCTTTCACCCCATAGAAAAGAAATCCTCTTTGCTAAAAAGCTCGTTTACTGGCTTATACTAATTCACACCATGAAGTATTTTGAACTTTTATAGCATGTATTTAAATACATACTCATACTAACAAAATTTCACCTCACGCTTGGGATTACACTCACATCTACTTCCTGCTTCAAAAAAATGCACAAAGTTATTGAATACAAATCAGGGGGCTGCAGGAGAGCCAGGAGATGGTACAAGATGCATGGCTCTGGAAAAGAGTTACAGAGGAACACTTCTCCAAAAACACCAGCTTCGCAACAAATCCTGCTGCTGGTCAGTTTTTAAATTCTCAAAATCTCTTTTCCTCTGATTTGTATGTACAGAGAGCAAATAACTACTTCTACCACACAAAGCTTCCCTCTCACCTCACCAGGCTTTTACCTTCTGCTTTTTGTAGTTTTTTCATTGCTTCATTCAGCTTTCCTTGCCCAATCAATGCACATGCACTGTTATAGCACAGCTCGTAGGTAGCTTCTCGAAGGCCTAAATCTTCCTAGCATGAAAAACAAATATAACATTGCATAAACACCGACAGATTTAACAGGCAACAGACACAAACCATAGTCTTCCTGTACATTCAAACTAATCCTTGAAAAATAAATTTAAGAAGCAAATTTAACAAGGCATACATCTGGCAAGTAAGTTGCAGCACAGAGGATCTTCCCTCACACTGCACAAAGTCAGAAGCAACTGACAAGGCAGCAAGGAAACTCCAGCCTGAACCTGAGGACTACTTAGGCTGGTGCAAGAGGGCAACTAAGAACTGCTGCTCCAGAGAATTAGAAAGTGGATCCACAGCACTGAACAGAAAGCTGACCATGCTGTGTGCATCTCCAAGGACAAGGATTTCTAAACAAATGTGAACGTTACAATCTTCACTGTTCATTAACAAAAATATTCCCAAGCATGGCTGGGTGACCAGAGCAACCAGCTTTAACCCAGCACAAGAGGGTAATGAGAGAGAAAAATGCTTGTAACCACAGGTGTTCTGCTAATGCAGGTTCAGAAAGATCTACTTCCTGCTCTGCTGTGACATCTAAAATACATGCTCTCTAGAGACCAAAGGTGAAGTATAATTCATAAATAATAACAGCATTTATTCCTCCATACAGGGAAAACCACTATGTGATCTTCAACACACTCAGAAATCTTTATGGGACAGGAACACATTTCTGTCCTGCTCAGTATCTACAATTCCAATACAGGTTGTATCCTTTATTCCTTGGCTGTCACTCTTACACACATAGACATACATACTCACTTACTGGCACCACCTTCTCCCATGTGCTTTGTGCAGCCACAACAGCAGAGAGGTTGGTTTTTCTCTCCTCCTCATACTCATCCTGGGAGTTGCGGATGAGATCCCTGTACGCAGCCAGACAATCGTCATAACGCTCCAGTCGGTACAACTGAGGAAGGAAAGGGATTAGCCCTCAGAACAGTATTTTTCTGTGCATGCTGGTAACTACAGCCTCCTTCCTCCCTCCCCATGGACTGGGGGCAGCAGAGCATCATATGTTTTAAGCTGAACGTTACTAACATTTGCATCTACCTTTAAGGGCAACTCTATAGACTACACTTGCAAGGACTCAAGCAATGACACCAGATACCTGCACAAAAATGACACAGCTCTTACTCCTAAAACAGCTTCTTTAAAAGCAGCAGTTTACTCAGTTTTGTCCTCAAACAGCCTTCTTCCAAATTAGATCGCCTCTCTAAGAAAGAAATTAAATGAATGGTCTTTCATGCAGCTGAGGGAAGATAGCCAATTCTTCACAAAACTGTTCCGATCAACCAGGAAAAAAAAGAAGAGGAAAAGGCATAACTTCTTTTCTGCATCACTTTTAATGCCTAAGACATTGGGTCCCACAAACCATTCCTGAACAGGTATCTAATGCAAACAGATGGCTGAACCACAAACAAATCCCATCAGATCTCTTCCTTCCTCAACCAGATGGCTAATATCAGGCCAGACCCAGGAAGGGAGTGGAATACAAATGTATTGCTTTGGTTCTGTGGGAGTAAGATGATGACTCTGCTGCCAGAAACAGGCAACTGAAGCTTCACAGAAGTTTGAGCACTTGGAACCATACCTTCCTTACCTTCAAGCCAAAGAAGGAAATTCTGTCCCCACATTTGCCCCCCATTAGAGGAGGGACAAGGCATCCAGCACATGAAATTCCCACCAGGAAGAAAAGCTTGTAATTACCACTTGTCCATAAAGCTCCTTCAGTTTATCTGTCTGCTGACTGGCACTCTGAATGGTCTTGAGAGCACTTTCAATACGGTTCAACCTGTACTCACAGTAGGCCTTCTCAAAGGCAATAACGTCACTGCAAGGACAAGACAAAGGCTGACAGCAAGCTCTAGAGTTTCCATCCAACAGCACTCACTCACATATAACCAGCCCTAATAAGTCATAGACTGCTACATAACCAAAAATCCAAACACATGATCCCAGATTACTGAATTATGTATCTGTTGAGCACTGAAAGTATCTTCTATCTGCTTGGCACTCAACAGAGAAAGCATATCAAAACCTCATCCAAAAAAAAGGTTCCTTTTTAATGGCATTTCCACACACATTGTATTCCAAATCCTCTCTGCTCCAAGCCGCCTACTAATTATGCTAATCAAATGCTTTAAAGGTAGAACAATAGCAAACTTCATGCAGTGACATTTTCTTAAGGAGAAGGCATTACATTGCAATGAAACATTGTTACAGCAAATTTATAAAGACAATCGACTCACACAGAGAGAGGAAAAGGTATAAAACACAGTCCCACTTACAAGCCAATACCAAGACCAAGGTAACATTAACCTACTTTGAAATATCATCACAGCAGAACTGCAGCAAAAGGGTTTGCTTCTGCCAACATACACTCGGCTTCAAAGCAAGCTCACAGCAGCAGGGAAGCATTCTCAAAGAAGCAGAGCCTTGAATGCTATGTTCCACCTACCCCCTGAGTTACCACTTAAGCCAAAGGAAAATTAATCAGCAATTCCTTTAGCTCATGCCTGGGGCCACTTATTATCAGCTTTACTTTGCCTATTTAAAATTATCTCAATTCAACTGAGTATTAAAGAAGTTTGAAAATCAATGGCATTTAGAATTAAATCAAAGCAGCCTCAGTGCAGGACAGGAAAACTTCAAGACAGACCAAGAACCACTACTTTCCTTGCTCTGCAGGACATAGAAACTGACACACAGTAGAACGAGCTGAAAGAAGTTATAGCAAGAACCCTAAAACCAGTTGAATAAAAAAAAAAATTCCTCCTCCTTACCATATAATAAAATAGTAAGCCAAAAAATTTAAACTTAATTAAACCCCTTTTGTCCCAGGAAAGAAGGAATTGGTGAACAGGGTAATTAGGTGTTATTCAGATGCAAACAAAAACAAAGGTATGTTTCATCACACTGATAACTTCAACACACCTTTCTGGGAAGTTCCTTAATAAGAACACCATCTGAAATACAAAAATGTTGCTGCCAGCCAGTTCTTGGGTTGCACTTTTCATCCTTGTCATTGCAAAAAGAGTGTCCTTATGAGGAACAAAATTAGAATCTTAAGGACACAAATGGGAAGCTTGACTTGTTCTCAAAGACAATTTGTCTCCAAGGTCCTGGTTTTGAGAGGATGCACAAAGGCTTTGCACCACCCCAAAAGCTGAGGCAGTTCCTTCAGGCTGGCAAAGCAAAGGACCCCAAGGAACCATATGATGAGACAGACAAGCAAAGCCAACAGCTTGCTGCCACCAACAAAGGCTTCTCCTTTCTCATTTCCCTCCTAGAGAGATCTGCCCCCTTCCCTTGTATCAGCCATGCTACCTAGCCACATCTGCAAGCAGAATCAGCACATGAAGGTGGCTGAGAACTCCGTTAGGGACAATCCCTTCAACATTAACAGCAAGATGTCAGACTGCCTCAAACTCAACCAGACCCTGTCTCACCCCCTCCCATAAATAAGTGTGTCACTGAGAAGACCAACCCCAATGTCTCTGAGCATATCCTGGTCTTCATTTTGCTGGCTTATTAGTCCCTTCCACTGAAGCTGCAGCAGCTTCTCAAGGACTCAGAAGTTTCCTATTTTGCAGAGCACAGCAAGACACAACTCACCTGGTTAACACTTTAGTGTGGGTATTGATTACACCAAGGGCTTCCTTGAAGTTCCCATTCTGGATAAGACACACAACTTTACACTGAAGTGCAGTCACATCGTCTTTGTTGATCTGCAGTACTGGAGGAGAAACCAGTTTCAACACAATGATCCAACTCAAACACAGGCTTTGTAAGAGGCTCCTGTTATTGGAGCTGCAAAAACCCATCCTAGAGAGCAGTCACATCAACTTAAAGCATCCTGGCGTGGCTTCCTTTGGCTCAGAGCGTGAAACAAACCCCAGCATGGTAAAAGCATCCAGCACAAATCCTGAACTTACCAGAAGCATGCACTGTGCTAACATGTTTGGAAGAGAGCTGCACCAACGGGGCTATACACACCTGGGCAAACCTTTCCTTGGCATTTCATTTCCAGGCAGAGAACACAGTGCCAAGGCCTCAGTGCCACGTAAAGGATACTCAGGAAGGAAAACAGCTGGTACAGAACAACAGTGTGGCTCTTGTCAGGGAGTCACTTTACACGCTAAAACTTTNAGGGACCACCGACCCGCGGGGCAGGGGCCGGCACCGTCGCCGCACTCACTCTTATTGACGGACTTGAGTGCGCGGGCGAAGTCGCCGTTCTGGCCGCAGCGGTTCACCTCGCTCCACAGCCCCGCCGCCGCCGCCGCCGCCCCCGCGGCCGCCGCCATCTTGGCACCGGGACCAGACACACGTCGCGGGGGCGGCGCGGCGCCGGAAGCGGAAGTGCCGAGCGGGGCCCCGCCCCCGGGCGCTCGTGCCCCCNCCTCAAACTCAACCAGACCCTGTCTCACCCCCTCCCATAAATAAGTGTGTCACTGAGAAGACCAACCCCAATGTCTCTGAGCATATCCTGGTCTTCATTTTGCTGGCTTATTAGTCCCTTCCACTGAAGCTGCAGCAGCTTCTCAAGGACTCAGAAGTTTCCTATTTTGCAGAGCACAGCAAGACACAACTCACCTGGTTAACACTTTAGTGTGGGTATTGATTACACCAAGGGCTTCCTTGAAGTTCCCATTCTGGATAAGACACACAACTTTACACTGAAGTGCAGTCACATCGTCTTTGTTGATCTGCAGTACTGGAGGAGAAACCAGTTTCAACACAATGATCCAACTCAAACACAGGCTTTGTAAGAGGCTCCTGTTATTGGAGCTGCAAAAACCCATCCTAGAGAGCAGTCACATCAACTTAAAGCATCCTGGCGTGGCTTCCTTTGGCTCAGAGCGTGAAACAAACCCCAGCATGGTAAAAGCATCCAGCACAAATCCTGAACTTACCAGAAGCATGCACTGTGCTAACATGTTTGGAAGAGAGCTGCACCAACGGGGCTATACACACCTGGGCAAACCTTTCCTTGGCATTTCATTTCCAGGCAGAGAACACAGTGCCAAGGCCTCAGTGCCACGTAAAGGATACTCAGGAAGGAAAACAGCTGGTACAGAACAACAGTGTGGCTCTTGTCAGGGAGTCACTTTACACGCTAAAACTTTCTGCCAATGGATGAGTGAGGGAGAACTAGAAGAGAGGCATGGGTTTTGCTATTTGATTTTTTTCATGGATGCCAACTTTTCCAGGACAGATGAATCCCTACTACTACCAGCAGCAAAGACAGAACATTTAACCACAACGTGCCTTACACTGCAATCCCGTTTTGGATGGCAAGCCACCAAAACAACACATCTCAACGTGAACTCTCCATTGCGAGAAAGTAATTGCTTCCAAGTCAATTAGTCCATATGCATACCACCACTCCTCCAGTTCCCGGAGGAAAAGCCCTCCTTCCTCGCACGATCAAAACGGAAGGAAAACCCACAAGTGACTCCGAAGGCTTGACCCACAGCAAGGGATGAGAGATGCAACACTAGCACCCGACGGTCATGGTACAGCAGCGGAGCCGGGCCCTGGCTGCCCCTCTTCCCCCACCCCAACCCAGTAAGATCCCCGCAACCTTTGCCCGCAGCCCTGCTCCCGACAAGAAACCTACGGACGGACACCAGCCGCTCCCCGCCACACC
>VXAX01001955.1:473672-494513 GCA_013399835.1 Leptocoma aspasia
CGGCCCGGCACTGCGCAGTGCTGCCGGTTTAGCGGCGGCCGGCACGGGGGAAGAAGGGCTTGTGCCGGGGTCCGCGCCAGGAAAGCGTTTGGGTTTGGGCTCCCTCCGAGCCGGCTTGTGTGGGAGCAGTGATCCTGCGCTGCGGTCGGCGGTGACTGCCTGCCTGCGAGGAGTAGCCCAGAGCGCCTCGGAAGGAAATGGGAACTCTGCCGTGTTTCCCTCTGGGCGTCTGGTGCTTCCTAGAGCTTCGTCTCGTAAAGATGCAGGCGTACTGCTTCGGCCTCTGTATCGCCAGCCTTTTCCTGAGAGAGCGCCCTTGTAGCCAAGAGGAGTGCACCTGCACAAGCGCTGACAAGCCGTAGGAAGAAGTTTTTCACTGGAAGGGTGCTCAGATATCGGAATGGGCTGCCCAGGATGGTGGTGGAGTCACCGTCCCTGGAGGTGTTTAGGGAAAAACTGGACGTGGCACTCAGTGGCTTGCTCTGGTTGACACGATAGGGTTCTTTCATCGAGGTTGGACTCGGTGATGGCAGAGGTCTTTCCCAGCCTAATGGATTCTGTGATTGTTTGTGCTGCCTGTTTCAGGGAAGGTTCTGCTGCGGGATGTTGAGGCGCTCACTCTCCGCAGAGGGCAATACACAACATCGCGGAGGACAGCTGCGCTCCCTCAGCTGCAGTGCACTGGAGGCTCTGCGGGCTGTTCCCGTGTCCCTGAGGTTGTTCAGTGTTACAACAAAGGATGGGATGGCTATGATGTACAGGTAACTGCTTAAAACTCGTGAAACTGTTTGTGAAATCACTTCCCCCCAAGTTGGTAAATTCTGAAGGAGTGAAGGGTAGTGAGCTAGGTTGTCAGTTCAGGTGCTTTTTGTTAGATGAACTCTTGGGCTAAAATTTAACCTAAATACTTTTAGGTTTGGATTTTCCAGAACTACTGTAGGTATATGTTTGAGATATCTTTGAAGGAGCTATGTAAAAGCACAGCATAGCAAACCTTGGTTTGTTTTAAATAAAATGGTGCTCCAGTTTATAAAATCAAACTCTTGCAAACCCCAGAGGATGCTTTTGAATTTTTATTGCTGTGTGAATTTCCATTTTTTATTAGCGTGGAAAGGGCTTCTTAATATTTGCTTCACTTCAGCGCTACCTTTTAAAAACTAAATTTCAGACTTGCCTGACTTTCACTTGCTATTCAGTAAATAATCTTATCTTCCAGCTGTTACTAAGGCCCCTGTCAATAGATAACCAGGAATCAAGGCTGAAAGTAATTGCTAAAACTGATGCAGTAATGTGAAAGAACAGTCAAATATAAATTGGCAGTTGGTACTGCTGTACTGAATTACTAATTTAGAAACAACTACTTTCTTATTTCCTCTACAAAATACGTGTCACATGCCATTAGAGATCCCTGTGTTTGGGTACCTCAAGTGAATGTGAGCTTCAGAAGCCACCTATATTCAACCAGAGAATCCCCTATATAATTGTTAAGTGTTGCATATGGATGCTTAATGATGTCTGTCCCAGTTTCTTTTGATTTCTGCACAGACACAAATGGACACAATGGTGCACTGGATTTCAGGCTCCCGTGTTATGTTTTTGTAGCTGCCATCGAGTTTGCATAGGACAGGCATTTATTAAGTAGCTGTTGCACAGGGTACAGCATATTTTTAGAAGTATTGCTATATCTCAAGAAGGGATATTTGAAAAACGTGTTCAGTGAAGAAAACCAAAATCTTCCAGAGTGGTAATTCTTCAGTGTTCTGAAAGATAAGATCTTTTTTAAGTTTTGGGATTTAAATTTCATTTAAACATCAAATTCCTACTCCTTTTCTAAATAGGAGCACACAGAAATTTCTTACCTATGACCTGTAGATGATTTTTTAGCAATTACAGCTTTATTTCAGGGAATATATAGGGAAGCAGATGGGTGTTTTAATCTTTGGGGCAGTGTGTTTTACTTTATATTGTGTTTATTTTTCAGTGGCAGTGCAAAGCAGACTTGGAAAACGCCTACCGTTTTGGACAAGTGGAAGTGAGCTGTGAAGGCTACGATTACCCAGATGATCCTTACATACTAAGAGGCTCCTGTAGTTTGCTATTCAGGCTAGAGCTGACTGAGGAAGGTGAAAGGAAAGTGAAGAATTCCGGAAGCTTTGGCTCTAGCTATTACCAGTCAAGGAAAGATTATTCTGATTCAGGTTCTGGAGCAATTGTTGTAATTGTTCTTCTCGTTCTTGCTTTTGGAGTATACAAGTTCTTCCTCAGCAACCAGCAGTCTCAGCAGAGTTCTGGGGACAGTGATGGCTTCTCTCAGCCCTTCTGGCAGAATCAACAGGCACCTCCTCCTCCTGGTTTTAAGTCCACATTCACAGGTAGGGCTCTGAGCCATTTACAGTATTCAGAAGAGCAAGCAGGAGTGTCCTGTTTTATTTGTGGTAAGGGAAGGTGGGATAGAGTTAAAACCACAGCATTTGCAGGCAACTGCTGAATTGGCTGCAGAGCCTACAGCCAGCTTTGTATTCTGCTCTTTGTTCAAAAGGGGAAATAAGGGCTTGGTTTTCCACAGGCTTTCAGGGCAGGCTGTCCTTTGAACCTTTGAAAAGCCACCTCCCCATGCTCTGCAAGCATTCTTTTCATCACCTGTGAAATAGCAGGATTGTGACAGGGAGAATAAATTGTCATGGGTAATCTGGAAAAGAGAATGTTCTTACACAGCCAGAAACAAGCCCATGCCAAAGGAGCATTCTGAAACTTTACAGAATGGCCTTTCAGCCCTGATTTCATTCACAAAGCAGTTGATGGAGTTGAGTATCATGTACCAGTCCTCTGTTTAATAAGGCTTCAGTGTAGTCCCAGCAGCTGAAAGATTTGGTTCCCAGAGCAGAGAACAGTGTCTGTGAACTGTCATTAGAGGGTACAGCATCTGAATCTCATGTGGGCCTTTCATCTGAAGCTGAAAATTACAAAAGCAGTGACAAGGCTGCTGCTGGGAAAAGAGGCAGTTTTTCTTTTCCCAGAAAGCTGGTGACTTTTGTTACATAATGCGTGGTCTTCCTTAGGCTGTCGTAGTGTCTCAGGGAAATAAACATAAACATTACTCATCTGGTGTCTGACTAACTCATTTAACCCTGTAAACATGCAAGCTGCTCACAGCACTGGAACTGGAACTTAAATTACATTCTCACAAGTTACATAATGTCTTTTTTTTTTTTTTTTTTTTAATAGAGAAGAGGTTTTGGCAAGAAAATATGTAGCAAGGATTAGGTTTACTTAGTTGAAAGTTTATATTTTAATAATGCTTATTAATGCTTTCTCCAAGTTTTGTTCAAACAGCTTGGCCAACACAGGGTGCAGTGTAATTCTTTGGATACCCTTGTGCAGGGCATGCACAGCAGAAACTTTCAGCTGTACCTGCACCAGAAAATTAAAGGGAATCTGCTTCTGTTGGCTTTGCAAATTGGTCTGCATGTAGTTAATGTCAGACTGTCTGTGCTGTGTGAGCATCAGTGGCCATGTGTGGGCATGGCACTGGCTGTACTGTGGTGGTCAGCGAGAGCCCTGGCCGTGACACACAGCTCTGTCACACTGGGCACAGGCGAAACAATGAAAGGTTATTTTCTTTTTTTTTTCTGTTCAGTTCTTTGTCAGTAAATTGCCCCAGTGCATTTTTGTTTGCAGGAGTCCTGAATCTAGCAGGGGCAGGGCCTTGAGAATGTTTTCTTGAGGATTCCTGAAAACTGAGATGCTTAAAATACACATTGGGAGCCATTTAATGCTTAACTTGTGATGTTTTTAGTAAGGAGGAAAACTGAAATGTGGAGCTAGATTAAAAATTCTAAGTGTTAGGCTACTTCATGCATTTAGTGTCTGCCTTACTTTGTGGGAGCAGAGCAGAAGCACATCTCTGAGTGTGTATGTCCATGTGTTCCAGGAATGTATTAGTCTTTGGAAACCTGGACAGTAGTGAAAAGCAATGTTGTTCACATATTGCTGTTAATATTTAATTTGCCTCATTTTAAATCCCCTTAACATGCAGAAAGTGTCCTGTGAAACTTGTTTAGCTAGACTATCTTAATTAAATTCTGCTTTCTCTCAGTTAGTTGTTTGACATGATTCTTAATGTTTACTCTAGATATTTTAACAAAAAATTACTCAGTTTTTTGAGTCAGTATTCAGTCATGGTACTTTTGAACAAATGAGTTGGTTCATCTCTGATTAACGTTGCTTTCACAACAGATTAAGTATTTTTTTGTTGTTGTTGTTCTGAGTCAGCATAATTTAATGGTCTGTCATTCCAATGAGAGTTTATATTTCTCCCCATGCATTCAAAGTGAAATTTAGCATCAAATCCAGTCTAGACTGAAATGGATTATTTAATTATTGTTTTATCTTCTGTGCCTTCAAACAACCCATATCAGTTTGAAGACAAACCAGGCCCTCTAATTTTTACCTACATCATCTCTGGCCCACTTGTTCAGGTGGGCATGTTTCAGGGAGATCCTAATGTTATCTTCAGTCCTTTTTATACTTCCTTATGTGTTAAGCCCATGCTTGAGCTTCTTCTTACATCCATGATTTTTGCTAGACCAGAAAATTATTCTACTTTGGGTTTGTATTTTCTCTTTTTCTTTCTAAATGAAAGACATTTATTCGGGCTCAGAACCTCATGTTATGCAGGTCACATGTCAAAAAATTTGTGACTCTCCTTCCCCCACAACCTTCTTGATATGCTTGCAGTTTCATCAAGGTATTTGTCAGGCTTGGTGACTCATGCATAATGAAAACTTTGCAATGTGGTTGCAGTGAGCTTGGCTTTTGATAACAAGTGCCAGACTAGGATTACCAGAACAATGCCAGTAATGTTAGTGTTACACTGAGCCACTGTGACTCAAGCTGTGCAGCTGTGCTCAGTGAGATTAGGAGCTCTGTGTCTTTGTGGTTTGCTCACTCTGCAGTGTTACCTACTTGATTTGTGTTCCTGCATCTGTTTCTGGCCAGCTCAATGACCTTCAGTAGATTATTCTTTCTTCGTTTCCTTTTCTATTTTTAATCTGACTTGTCTGTTTATAGATCAGCAGGCAGGGACTCTTTCCATGTTTTGCAAACGTCAGGGTTGTGAAATGAAGTGGAAGCAGATTTTTAACATGAAACTCTTTATAGTAGTGTTAGTTTATGTAGGGTTTCCTGCTTTCTGAAATGTGAGGCTTTTTCAGTTAAGATTGATCAAAAATCTGCTGAAGTCAGGAGCAGTTTGTTGTCTAATTTTCCATTGTCTTTAACAGGAGAGAATTTTGTTGCAATAGCTGGACTGAGGATTAGTCTGTTACTAATTTATGCTTCCTATTTTCCTTTTGTTTAAGATCACAACAGCTTTGGAACTCACTCCCATCATGGAACCAGTTCAGGACCAGGATTTTGGACTGGATTAGGAGCAGGAGGCTTGCTAGGCTACTTGGCAGGCAGTCACAGGTAAAATATGCATACTGTCAGATTTTAAGCATTTAAGGTTTCAAGGGGGTATGCCATATACTATATTGACATTGTTTCTAAGATTTCAGGCCTCTGTCATTCAAGTTATAAAATCCTTCCACAAGAAGAATTTTGAGCAGCTGTTTGTAGCTCCAGGACCAGAGACATTTCAAACATGTTTCTGAGGCAGAATTGGACCAACTGAGGTACTTCATTCTGCTTCCTCTGACCTGGCATGATGGCCTGCAAATTTAAATTGAGCATTTAAACAATTTATCTGCAGAATGCCTTAAAACACACATAGTCATATTAAGCATGTAGTCATCTGTATATGGCTCTCTTGTATCAGTGTCATCTGTCCTAAAATAAGTCTGGATGGCCATATTTGGTATAGGCTTTTAGATGTTTAGAATGCATCATTTTTAGATTAACAGTTTAAAAGAGAGCAGTTGCTGGCATTTTAGGCTTCACTGGAGAAAATATGAGATTCCTGCAGGCAATCTTCAGAACCTAAGCAGTTTTCTCTATTTATCAAATAACTTCCCTATGTATCAAGTCTATTCCTGTAGAAATATAACAGATTAGAGAGTAAGATATATGGACAGGAGTGTGCTAAGCATCTGTGTTGTAAAGTTGTGGGTTATTTTTAATAACAGAAGCCTTATATTAATTCTGCTATGAATTTTTCTAAGGTATAATGTGTTAAAGTTTTTATTGACCTGGTATTTCTTAAGGCCTAAATACATGACTCTTGTGTTGAGGCATTATATTTATGTAGTATCTACATACAGGTTAGTTCCCTGATTTCTATACACACCCCCATTTCAGTAGCCACAAATTATTGTTCAAGATCAAGAGATCTAACTGAGTAAGTCCAAATACATAAACAAGCTTCCTAACTTGGCCTTCTTTTTCTTTAAAACAGTCTTTGGTCCACTATTATTTAATTTGGTTTCTTAGGCTTTTGAAATTATGTGCTGCAAAATGCTGGTGCCAGGAAGTGTGAGAGAGCTGTTTGTAATTTCAACAGCAGGAAATTCCATATCCATGGAAGCAAGTAATTTTAAGTGAGTGAGTCAAAGACCATGATATGTTAGTGTTACTGGTATGACCTTTTCAAAATAGTTAACAGAAGGATGTTTTCTCTTGCTAATCATGGCTGGGATGTGGGTGATGCCAAAATGCATTTAAGATTCAGATTTCAAAATTGAAGATTTCTTTCTTGTCTTACAGAATCTAAGGTCAAAATTTCAAAGAGAAAAATTTCCTCATTTGCAATTGATAGAATTCCTTATTCTGAAGAATAACGCTTAATTTCCTTTTGAAAGTCTGCATGTTATCATATCACAGCAGTGGATGTCCTTGCTCTTGATGTGTTGAATACATTAAATAGGAATATTTCCAGCTTTGAAATAACTGCTTACAGTTTTCCCTTGGAAGTGCAGTTCTCGTGTTAGGAATGGTATCTTTTTAATTTTCCGGAAGGCCACTAATGAAGCTTTCCTTCTACTCTGTTTCATTCCAGAGCGCAGCCACGTTCCCCATATCACGGTATGTGGACAGATCCCACAGCTGTACCTCCTATGCATGGGCACTCAAGGAATTCCACAGAAGGCAGCAGTTCAGGAACAAGAACTGCTTCTGGTAAGGCAAAACACCTTTTAATTTCCTGAAGCACAAGAGATTTTGCCCTATCAAAAACATGGAGATGTTAGTTGCAGTTCAATGAGCATCCTTGTTTTATTTTACCAGTTGGTGTAGATGGCCTGTAAGGATGTCCCTTCCTTCCATTCCCTATGGAAGTAGGGCAGCATTGTGGGGCATGAAATTCCCCACAGGCCTGTAGTGGGCATGGCACCATCAGCATCGGGCTTGTCTTCACTGGCAAGGTGCATTAGTTTAAGGCTTTCCCTTCTGACATGCACTACGCATACCCTTCTCTAGCAAGCATGCACAGACATGTTGTCTGTAGAATGCAGGTTGTCTAATCTGCAAGAACAGAATAGTTTCCAGGCCAGTCAGCCCACAGATGCTTGCTGTTCTGCTTCATGTGAATATGTTTACCTTGTCTTTCTTGCCACCTTTAGCCTTTTTAGAACTAGAGAGTTCCATGGAAAGGCATTGGTGGAACTGACTTTTTTTTTTTTTATTTTGCAGGCTTTGGGGGCACAAAGCGAAGATGAAATCCTTGACATTATTACATCAGAGTGATTGAATTAAATCTTGTGTAATTCTACTTCTTTTAGTAGTAGTATACTTCAGAAGTATACTACTGAAGATCTGAGGTATGAAGATGGACGCAAAGAATTCCTCACTTTATCTGTGGACTCTCACTATTTAGGCTATCACAGGTGCTGGAACATCCACTATTTCAAGTCAGCAGCATCTCCTACAGAAAAAGCTCATCCAAGTTAAGAACAATGATGTTACAGTGACTATGTATCTATCTGTACTTGAGGCATTATAGTAATGATAGCCTTACCAGATTTTCTAAGCATGTATCTTACTACTCATGTTCTGGGCTTAATTTCATTTGATCCAGAATTTCTGATTTTTTTTTTCTCTTTCCTGGTAGTCCAGCATCTCCCTGATATGTAAGGAGTGCTATTCTTTGAAGCTACTTTTGTTTACCTTTGCAGAATTCATGTGAACATTACTGTAAGTGCAGTCAGCTACTCAGATAAGTGTTGGAATTCTTCCTCAGTGGACAAGAGCAAAACTGTGTATCAAGAGATTAACATTAGTGTGTTTGTGTCTGTGCTGTGTGACTGTTGGAGCAAAAATGTGCAGATTCATGGATTTTCCATGTTGCAGAGTTTATCCAAGGTGACTGCGCAAACCTGTGGGATTTTGTCTATAAGCTATTGGGGTAAATAAATAAGTAACCTGGAAATTTGGACCTTTTTCTGGAAGACTGAGGTAATTTAATTCAGGTGATTACAGACATTTTGCCTGCATTGAGGCCACAGCTTTTCCTTTTAAGGGCGGATATTGGCAATGCTGTGAAAACTTTTGATGTGAATGGTCTGTCCTGGTAGATCACCTGTCCAGGGCACAGTAAACCAAAGGTGCTCATTGCAAAAGGGAAGGGAATGTTCTTAATGCAGAGGTGATAGAATCTCTGGTTCACAGCAGGCCTTGATACTAAGCAAAGAAAGGGAATTGAATATCTAACGGGATGTAAACTTCACTAAATGTGCTTTCTAAAACAAAGTGCTGTCGAAGAGTGGGAAGCAGAGAGGCCTTGCTTTGTTCCGTGATGATATTTTGGGGCCTCTGAAGTGAAGTGTCATACAGTTCTTGGGTGACTTATTCTCTCCTGGAAGAGACATTGCTGGATAAAAAGCAGAGAAATTTCTCAGGACTGTGGGGAGAGGGAAGGAGTGAAAAACGGGCTGCTTGATCACCAGCTCTTCTCCAGAGCCCATCCTAACAGAGTGTGGAAGTGTTTGTGTGGGCACAGCTCGTGTATGCTGGCAGCAGCCAGAGAAGCATTGTCTTTCAGCGTTGTGAAATTACTGTGTCTGGGAATTGGTGTCAGCTATTACAGAGAAAGCAGAGCACTCTTCAGCTGATACAGGTTGTATCTCCACAAGGAGATTAAGTAGGTCTGGTTAAAAGTGACTAAGAAAGTGACTTCAGCATAACTCAGGGAAAAGCAACCATGTCTACCCATGAGTACAGAAGGAATTAGCTCATATAGTAGCAGCCAAGTTCAGTGTATGGCTTAAGCAACCAAAAAAAGAAAAGGAAAAAAAAATATATATAAGGAAACCAAACCAGCAAATCCCAGAAATCTTTATGAAGTCAACAGCCAGAAAAAGTGATTTGTGAAAAAGTTACTGTACTAAAAGTGTTATTTTGAAAGTATCAAATGAAATTGACAACTTGAGGGTGAAATGGTGATTTGCTTCTCAGAGCTACCTGAGGGTTGGGGGAAAATAACTGCATTAATAGCCTGCATTGTGAGCCTAAAAAGGGAAATGACAAAGACCTTACTGATGACCTCCTAGAAAGCTCTACCTTTTATGAGAAGTCCATGGTAAATCTCTTATCATTATGACAAAGTGTAGCAAAAAGAATATATTTTAAATATGGAGTTCTTACTTATTTCTAAGTATATTCAGGTTAAGTTTGTCACAGTCAATATTTGCTTTGCCAACTAATTGCATAACAATGAAACTGGATTTTTTCTAACTGGGTAGTTTAAAGCCGAAGTTTGCTTTTAAATTACAGTATGATATGAAATGTTTTAGACAATATTTTGATTTGTATTTATAGTTTTTCCATGAAATGTGATTTGATAAATCTAATACATAAATCTACCATAGCTTCTGAATCTGTTTGGATATGTTTGCCCTCCCCTCTGATAAAGGAATGAAATAAGTGAATTGGGAGTATTTTTGTCTTTAAATCACTATCTTGAGGCCTGCAGGGATGGCATTGTTTGTTTTCTCAGAGTTCTCTGTCTCATCATCCAGTTCCTGGGTAAATAATATCATCTGTTACCCCCTGCTGCAGAGTGGGTAAGCTGTATGTTGTTTCAATAAAATAAAACAACACTGGGAATAGTTATTGTATTGATTATGTTTTCAGTAACAAATACTGAACCCTATAAGGAATTGAAGGCTTTCTTGTAAATCAAGGTTTGGGATCTGAGTCTGCAGAAAAGTTCTGTTGTGTCAGCAAGTTCCTAGTTTTACAAGGTGGTGAGCTGAACCCTTCAAAAGAATTTATGATCACTGCTGCTGTTCCTGGTTGTGGACAGAGCAGAACTCTCCACAGGGATAGCCTAAGCTGATGTATTGGTTTCTTACACAGAGGGTGTGACGCTGCTGAACAGAGACGTGGTCTACACAGAGTTCGACGTCTTGGCAGCTGTAAAATGGGGTTAAACAGAGGCCTGCAAATTCTGCTATCAGTGTTCCCTTCATCAAATGCTGCTGATGCCCCTGAGTGAGAAGAACTTGTGGAAGGCAGCTTAGAGCTCATACTTCTGAGACCTCGAGCTTCCTTCCTGAGCATCAGATCTGGAAGGTCCTAGTCTCTGTTCTGCTTCTGGGCAGGGTTCTGACAGCATCTTCACATCAGCTTCATAGTTGCAAGGCATATGTAAATGCTTAAACTGTTAGATGCTGTTGTAGATAGTTGCAATTCTATTTGGTACCTGGGATCAAAACTGCTCATACTCTGGCAAGGCTTACATCTCCACACAAAGCTAAAATTCATTACAGAAACGAAACTCCTGGTTTTACAGCTGACTTCCCATGAAACATGTGATGAAAGAAAAAAAAAAAAAAAAGATGGACAGAGATAAACTTTCTCTGTGCTACTCTGTCTTGTGACTCAGCTGCCAGGTCAGATCTTGGCTAGTTCTGCAGACTCTCATGCTGTGCACCCTGCTCTTTTCCCTGGGTGCCATGTGTGTGTTTGACTTAGCACCAAGGCAAGAGAGTAGGTGGTTTGTTTTAAGAATAAAATTCTTCCATGGTCATCACTTTACATCACTAAGTTCCAAAAAGAGAATTAAGCCAGGTGGTACCATTTGCAGCACTAGGAGTTGTTGCACAGAGAAATTACTGAAGTAAAGTAGCAAGCAATACCTTCCTGCCTGCACAGCTGTCTAAAAGCTGAAAATGCAGCACTTGCACAGACTGTTGTCCACTTAGCACCAATTAAAAGTGTTGTATTTTTTCTTCCTTACTAAAGCAAATTTGTTTTCTTAATATTTTCAGAATCTCCGTCAACCAGTGATTGTGGTAGAGAAATAGCCCAGCTGCCTGTGAACTAAGGCATATGAGCAAACCCACAAAAATATTAAAATCTCAGAGCAATGCAGTCTGTACCAGCAGACAATTCTGTTGTGTCCTGTTGTGTCTATTGAAACATAATGTCAGGTCCCTCATTCTCCTTCCGTACCTATTGGGGCAGCTCGAGGTTGAGTGCTGTGTGGGAGAAGCTCCTTATCACTCACTCTTCATATTTTGCTGGAGCCTTCCTCTGCAGCCAGTTCTTTTGCTTTGCTAATAATGTGTGTAGCTGCAGTGGTCTTCACTTTCTGACACCTCTTTTTCTATGATCACAGCTTTTTTTTTGCAGCTGTGATTCCAATGCTAATGAAAATAATCAGCAGACTCCCTTTATGTGGCCTGTATATCTTATCTCCCGCTGTCTTCCATCTTGTAGTTCCCTCTGTTCCGGCTGGGGGTCAATGTTTCTTTAGCAAGGAAAGGCCGAGCAGTTGTAAAAAGTGCATTGAGCTGGGACTGGATGGAGTAGATAGTGAGGAAGTCAAGGGAGCCAGCTGTCAGGCTGTGAATTGACCTTTGTGGGCAGTATGTCTGTGGAACGACATTTTTTAGCTTTCTGTCAGAGAAGCATTTTTGTCAAAGGTACAGTATGGCAGCTGGGGATTGAAGCAGATTAGAGCTGGTGAACTGGCAGCAAGGAGAAGACCTGAAAACATTCTTTCCATCCTAATTTAGGAATGACTAAGACTTGTAGCACCAGGAAGCTGGCCTAGGATGTGCTAGCTCAGCCACTCCACAGTCATGCCATTGCAGATCCTGTAGGTAGATGTATGTTTAAAGATACCAGGTGAAAATGCCAAGCAGAAGAAAGGTGATTTGGCCCTGCATCCATGTCTCTTTCCTTCTGCAGTGTGACTTAGAATGAACAGAGAAGGCCAAACATGGAAAGAGCAGCAAGCAGCTATGACAAAGGGTAGCAAGTGGGCCAAAGTGAAGCTTGCAGGTGAAGTCTGTGTCCTAGTATGTCCTGCCTGCTCACTCTTCTCACACAAAAGCAGGAAATAGTAGGCAGTTCTAATAGCTGTTGTATCAGGATTATTTTACTGGGTTTTCCTGCATGCCTAAAGTTAAGTCCTACAGGCAATTACCAGTAATATGGATTGACACCTTTTACTCTGAGTGCCATCTGAGCTATTCTATAATTCAGACTTCAAACTACCCCATGTGAAATTTGGAGGAGACAAATCACTGCCTGCTTAAAGACCAGAGTCTCTGAAGTACTGTATAGGGAACTTTTCCTCATTTACTGCATTTGCCTTGACTTCCCTGGCATCAAGACTTATGCAGTCTTTGCTGTACAACTTTATTTAGATGTCATTGTGCAGGATCCTCTGAGACTTGGCCTTGAGATCACAGCCCTGACATGATTGTTCCTGTAAGCCTTCTCTATGCCTCCTGTGTCTTTGTAATCAGCATGTGGAGATGTCTTTATTGAGGCAGCACTGGAATTACCAGCAGCCCAGAATACCTTTTGCTGCTGCATATTTTGGAGTTAATGGGAGTTATTCATCTCCCAGTCAGCTCCTGTGGTCATTTTCATGTAATTTGGCAGCTGTAAACATATCACATCTGCTTTAATGGACAGACAACAATTATGGTTGGGGGAAAAATAAGGGGAAAAAAAGTGCAATGAATGTAGATAAAATGTTGAGTTGGAAAAATTTTGCAGAGCTAACCTGCATCATGGGATTACTTTATCAACATCAACATTCTCCTCCAGGAGTTGGATGAGTACTTTATTGGTATAGATTTAAATATTGCTATCAGTGTCTTCTGCACTGCAAGGGTGGAAAACTTAGACCTGTAACAGGTTTGGTGTTCAACAAAGTCAGACCTGTTCAGGGATCTTTGTACTTTGATGCAGAGCTTGCAAAGAATTGGTAGCAGTAAAAAGTGAGGTTAGATCAGCGTAGAAATTCATGTGGCTTCAGCATAGACAGAAACAAACTGATCTGTGCTGTTTCTGCAACCGAGGTAAAAACAAGCTCCAATCAGTCTGAGGCAGCTCAGAAGGTTGTTCCTGTCTTTGCTTTGAGCTGAGATCCTGTTCAGCACAAATTGTCATCTGCTGCTGACAACTACTGTCAGCGCTGAAGTCCTCTTTCCCTTAGGTAGGCAAACCCTCTGTCCTCATTCTGACTATTAGAAAATCAGCCAGGCCCCTTGGGTCATAACGCCGCATGATTCTGAATTGGCAGGCTTGGGTGGTTAATTCTACATTAAGAGGTGAAAGGATTTATTTCCTTTTTAACAAGGAGCTGGGGATTAGGCTGTAACTAAGTGAACGTGTATAGAGCTGAAACAGTGCAAGCGTAAGTGATGGAAGACCATACTTGACTCGGGTAATCCAGTTTTACCTAAGATACTAATACTAATGCTAACTAAAACTAATGCTAAGATTCCTGTTAGCACAGCTGATGCAGCTGCTTAAGAGAAGTTAGGGTTAGGGCAGGTACTGACTTTTAAATTGCAAAGCTGCTTTAGACGTAACTGAGAAACAGAACTTTCTGCAGCAGCTGAGAGAGAAACAGTGTGAGCCATCCTCCAAGGGCATGCAGCCTGAGAAGAGGAGAGGAGAACAGAAGTCCCACACAGAAACCAGTGAGTGTTTCTAGCCTGAACCTGCTACCGAGGCATCTGTTCCTCTCCAGGCTTTGTTTGCTTAAGCACCTGAGAGGCCTCATGGAGCCACGAGTGCTACCACTTAGCCTCAGCTTGGCATACTTCCCAGTCAAGAGGCTGGGGGTAAAGGAAGATTGTATTTGATGACCTTTGGACAGCATGTCAGGAGAGGCCCAGGAAGACAGCTGAGCTACGGGAATGTGTCATGCCCTGGAATGACAAATAAATTAAGGGTATGGAACAGTCAGCAGCAGAGACCTTTAAAAAGAGATGTAGAATGCTCTGGTGGAGCCAGTCAGCACACTGGAGGGTGTTCTTGTACACGGTGGCTGCAGCAGGCTGGAGCAGCTGCATCCCATGCTGCGTGTGGCTTACGACGACTGTATTGGTTCAGCTGCTAGAGCAGTGCTGGCCATTCCCTCCAAATGTACAGCCTAACTGTGCATTTTCACAATCTTGCCAGCTCAGAGGTCATGTGCACCTTGAAACACAGGCAATCTGGTTTATGAAACATTGTACCACAGCACATTCTAAAGGCCAAAACTAAAGATGAGAAGGAAAGGATTGCATGATTTTACACAAAAACAATACATTGATTACTGAGCATTTACATGACTTCTTGCTGAAAAATCCCTAGAACTTGAATTCCAGAAGCAGAAGGTGTTAACGGCCTCCATCAGAGTCAGGGTACTGGGATAGGCAGAGCTTTCCTCCAAGGCAGTATGACAGTTCTTACACCATTATCTATGAGGATAAGGATCTACTTATCCTAGGCACAGCTTCCTAGGCACAGAAAGGAAACTTTCTGTTTCTGAAAGTTTCTGTTCCGAAAGATGCCAACTGAAAAACACTTTGCCCAGGCTGGAAGAGGAAAAGGATGGATCATACTGGGCAGCATTTCACCCCCAGTAAGACACAATCCCCTTCCTGCAGGTCACCCAGACAAAAGACTGGAGACAAGGATCAGTCTGCAAGGATGGGTGGGAGGTGGGTTTTCTGGTTCCTTTCTTACCTTGTGGGGAGAGGTTTATTAGCTTAAGATGAGCTACAGATACTTGAAGGAAAAGAGTGAAAAGGGAGACATTAATAACGGGGGTTTGAGACTTACCTGTGTGTCAAAGGTGAAGGGCAGCTGTTAATGACAGCTTCTGTTTCGTTCGTTTGGTTTTTATCTGGCTTCCTGTTAAGAAAAAAACAGGGACAATAGAAAAGTCATTTTCTCTCAGTGGAGCACTACATTTTCCGTATTTAAAGGAAACATTAGGCCTTGCTTAAACCTGAGCTTTAGCCAGTGTTGCACTGAGTGATGTGACTGCACCAGTGAAACCTCTCTTGAAACTGTGCTGCAACCCCATAATTTACTCTGAGAACAGAAGGGCAAGAAACACCCTTGGGTGCTTTTTTGAGACAATAAGTGGGTATTCTGCACAGTGCAGCTTTCCTAGCACGGAAAGCCACGGCATGGCCAAGTGTTGAGCATTTGAAAAAGCCCATACAATTGCAGGGGAGCGCACAGAGAGTGTGCTCAGGAAAATGCTCATACACTTCACTGATTCTTAGGGATTATTTCAGGCTAGTGAAACAATGTTTCTGTTGACTGAACAATTACTGGAGGTGAAGTGGAACGGTTTATATGTTTATTTAGGCACTGTTTTCAACTTTTCCCCTCAGAACAGTTGCACTGGTGCAAACAGCAAAGGTTGGAGAGCTGGGCTGGAGGGAATGCTGGAAGTTTTTAAAGTCTTTTTTTAGTCTTATCACATGATTTAAAGTACCCTCCCCTTGCTACTGTACAGTCCTGAACCCCTTTTCCAGTCCCTGGTACTGGAAAGGTACAGATCTTCCAGCGAGTCAAACCCGGTTAAATATTGCCTGGTTGTCAGAGGGCGAGCTGGTGCTTGCAGCAGAGGCAGGAGAACAGGCTGTTGCTGCTGTTCCAGGAAAGATGGGCGAAGACTTGGTGGAGAAGGAAACAGAGGAATAAAGGGTTCAATTAAAAAAGGGGTGAACATCCCACATGGATTTGGCTGAGTGACACTTCCAAGCCAGTGGGCATAAGAAGCCTGGTGAGAAGCAGGAGCAAGAGGACTGTGGCTGAAATGCAGAGGTGTTCAGGAAAGTTAGGTGGAATTTCTGAACCTGAGGTGAATTAGACAGACTCTTCCCAGCAGTACTTATTGAGAGCAGACATGCAGCACCGAGTTTGACTCCCTGGGAACAAAGGGGAAACCAAGGGACAGGACTGTGGTCAGCTGAGCCCCACCACACAACCACATGTTCCTTCTAAAGGGAACATTCTGCCTCCCTTGCTCTTCCTCTCACCCAGGAGTTGTACATTACATTTTCTCTCCTCTCCACATCATCCCTGTTGCTGTCAATTAGCCAGTGGCAAAGGGCAGAGGGCTGTTGCTTAAGACACAGTTGGTAATCCAGGGAACTCTTGTCAAACACCAGGCACACCATTCCCTATCCTGTCATCACCCAAGACAAAAAATGTACATGTCCAAATGCTGTTACACCAGTGCTCCCATATGAGAAAGGCTTTTAAAAACAGTTTTATGAGTTGTTGCAGCTGGACATCTGTTTAGGCTGTGGCACTGTAATTCCAGGCACATTACGCTCCCCTTCCAAACAGTTACTCGGGCAACTTTAGTTTTAGAAGCCAGGAATTGCTGCAGAGGATTAGGTGTTGTGTGCCTAGTCCTGACACCCAGCTGCACAGCTTTCAGCTGCAAACTTGAGATCACGTTTTCCACAGCACTTGGTACCCACTGCCTCTCCCTTCCATGGACTGAAATAATGTGGTACCAACCACATGAATGGGAGCTGTGTAAAGTCTGATGGCACAAAATTAAACGTTCAGAGCATCTTGAAACAAACAGGACTTGACAGGATGTGTTTTTTGCCAGGTTCGTGATTTGAGTCACATGGCTGTGGTGGATTAGGTCTGGCAGTGGCAGCTTGAACACTGGGTTTACTGCTTGGTAAAATCCCAGCCACAGCAGTTGGAAACAGTCATATATTAGAACCTAAAGATGTTTTGAAAAGGCTGTGTTAAAATAGGTACAAATATTAAGCCCGATTGCTTGTAGAGAAACACCCTGTGAGTAAAACAGGTAACTTGCAGTAAATACCTTTTGGAAGAGTCTTAGCCTTCTTTGCACATGATATTTTGTACTGTATGAAATGATGGCTTTGCCGAAGTTTGCCCCTTCAGAGTATCAGCTGCTGTCCAAGAAGGCAGCAAAGCCATAAGAAATGCAATCTATTCTGTGTGCTTTTCTGAAAGAGCAAAGATCAAGTAGCTAACTCGTACTCGTACTCCTTCAAACTGACCCCTATTACACCCACTTCTAGGCAGAAGTGAGAACATGGCATTTCCACTGACCTTGTAAGGTAGGACAAACCAGTGCTGGTCACTGACAAGGAGCTTTTTGGAGGAGTAGTTTTAGTATGTGTTGTGCTACTGATCCTGTTCACCATACAGATGTGGAAACCTTCATGCTGGAAGGAGGGAGGAGGTGCCACACTGGCTATGAGTCAGACAATTTTACTGACTCTTTAAAAAAATAATTTATTCGATTCCTCTTGTCATGAGACCTGTGTCTACTGAAAGCTGTAGAACAAGCTTGTTCAAAAGGATTAAGGCAAGAATTTCTGAGATGTAATGATGCTGCATAGAGCTTGAAATTTTGGCCCATTCTCACCTTCAAACATAATATGTCTCGTAAGTAGTGAACAAGGCAAAACAAACCAAATGGAGACCTTTTTTAACCCAGACACCAATGCTTTTTCTCCATTAGCACCAAAAGAGATTCCTCTCAGAGCACAATACTGCAAAGTGTATATATGGTGTGAGGCTCTGAATAGTGTTTGTATTGTTAAAGCTAGTGCTTGTAGGATTTATTCCTCACAGTGAAGCATTTAATTTTTAATTTTTTTGAACACTGGAACCATAAACACATTTTACGACATTAACACAGACAGTTACGGCACATTGGCATACTTGCAGAGTACAAAAGTTGAGAAATCTGGTCAGACTGGTTTTTGAAAGGTTAAAGAGATCTCTGGTGAAGTGATAAACATTAAAATACTATTAAGATAACATTAATAGTGGTGCTTTCAGAGAAGGCTAAGCAATCTGGTCTCTAGAAAAAAAAAGAGGAAAACCAGACAGTGCAAAAAACCTGCTTCCAGGCAATGAACTTAAAGGGGCGCTTATGTCAAATCCAGTTGTGAAATTACACACAAAGGAAAGAACCAAAGCTCCCATAGGAACCTTAAGTCACCTAAAATGCTTTAACAATTCTAAATGCAGTGCCTTTACTTTTATAACAGATGGATGTTAATATTGAAGTATGCTTTCTATTAGAAACACAGTTTCAGCTCCCTGCTCTCCAGCTGATGCAGTATGGAAACAATCCATCTGACTGTTAATGTCAAGTTTCTTGTTTTGGCAGAAGTTTTTATTTACGATTGCATTTTTTGCAGACATTACAGGCTTTGATGTGGAACATTTCTTTCATGATACATATTCACTGTAGGACTATCTAGATTCAAGCTGCTCAAAAGCATCCTGACCACGAAATAATTGGTGTAGCCGCTTCCGTGTGCTGCTAAGATTTCTTGGGGTGCACATGTGGGATTTTTTTGGAAAGCACTGGAGAACTAACTGCACTTGACTGCTGGCATAGCTTAGGAGTGGTGTAACTTGAGTTTTAACCTATAAAACTGATGGGGCATCCCTAGAATTAAGGGGATTTGGGAGTGGCTCAGACTTGACATAGAGCTCAAAGGAACTTTTCACTGGGGAATGCATCTTTTGTGTTTGCCTGGCATAAGGAGGGTGTTGAGCAAAGAAAGAGCTGTCTGCAAATAAGGCAAGTTCTGCAGGAAGAGGTGTAGGCAATGGCGATGTCAAAACTACTTACAGAAATTGGACTGAAGTTGGGTTCGATTTTTTGGAGCCAAGTAGTCTGAGCCAGTAGCATCCATGTATTTAGTAAAGGCAAAGCTTTGATGTGAGTCTGTCCCCCTGTGTGCTCAAGTTCCTCTGCCAGGGTAGCTGCTGAGAGCTGTAGCCTGCATTAATACCATGGCTGTGGTCCGAGCACCGTGCTCCAAACTATGTGTATCCTGAGAGCAGTGAAGAGGGAGGAAAGATACATGGAGTTTGTAAGGATGTGGTGCCTAGGCAAGGGACCTCGGCTTAAGATTTTAGGCCAACCTCTCTCAAATAGATCTGTAACATAATATATAAATATATATATAAATTCATAATACAACATATGTGTATTACAGAGTTTCTCTTCTGGATGATGAAAATGACAGACAGGCAAATATGGAGGCTGGAGAAAGGACTTTGCCCTTGGGAAACAGAAATAGCTAAGGTAGGGCCAGGTGGCAAGATTGGCCAGCACACCCACCACATCCCTGCTGTCCAGGCCAGGAAGGCTGTTACTCACAGGAACAGATCAGAGATACTTTTTAGATTCTCAGTTTCAATATCTAACAAAGTATCTTTACGCTCCTTCAACATTTCCTGATGAAGTTCGCATTCTTCAGTTGTTTTTGTACCTAGGAAAAAAACCCATTTGCTTCCCTCAGTTTCAGAGACGTTTCTGCTTTGCCAGCCAGGGTGGCTGGCCCTGTCTCTGCACCCACTGCCAGGCGGCGCAGCACAGCTTGCTTTGAGATTGGCCAGATGACACAGAGAGAGGGGTTTTTGCAGCCTCCCAGTGATGTCAGCCCAACAGGTACTGGCTCCTGCTGAAAGTTTTGAGATTTAGAAATCAGCTCAGCCTGAGGAATTTCAGGGCCAAGGAAATTTTTCATATACGCATGGTGAAGAGCCACGCGAGTGCCCAAGAGAAGAAAGAACCAGTAAGAAATTTGGGTTCTTCATTTAGGATTGGGATTATTACATAGGCAGGACTGGATGCTGGTACTGAGCTCTCCATTGCAGCCAGTGAGTGCATGGCTGGGTTCCGCAAAAGCAATTTTTGGGGGTTCTCCCTGGTTTTGGAACAATGAGGACAAACTATGGGGGTTTTGAGTCCTATGATTGCATAAGGCATTTTATGTTTTGAGAGAGCAATTTGAATAGTTCTGTGGCCTAGACTATGCTATGGTGGAGCCGGGTGAATTACAGAATCAGTTAGGTTGGAAAAGACCTCTGGGGCCATTGAATCCAATCTTTGGCCAAACACCACCATGTTAGCTAGACCACGGCAAGAAGGGCCACATCCAGTCTTTCTTTAAACACCTCCAGAGACGATGACCACCTCCTGGGGCAGCCCTTTCCAACGTCTAACCATGCTTTCTGTGACTAATATCTAACCTAAACCTCCCCTGGCGCAGCTTAAGACTCTCCTCTCCCCACTAGTTGCCTGGGGGAAGAGATCGACCCCCATCTGTCACAACCTCCTTTCAATTGCTTGTAGAGTGATAAGGTCACCCCGAGACTTCTTCCCACCAGGCTAAACATGCAGTTCTCTCAGCTGCTCCTCACTAGACTTGCGCTCCAAACCCTTCACCAGCTTCGTTGCCTTTCTCTGGACTCGTCTCTGAAGGCGATGCCGTGGGCACCGCCTCGAAGCTGGTCAGATCAGCGTTATCATCCCCGAACGGGACAAAGGAGCCCACGGCAGCGAGGCCGGGCACGGACAAACCCCGCGGCCGCCAGCTCTGCCCCTGAACACGAACCCTCTCCTCTCCTCGGCCGGGTGCCCCCTCCCCCTCGCACGCCGCCCGCCCGGTGCCCCCNCCGGCGCCGCTGCCCTGCCCTGCCCGCCGCGGGGGGAGGAGGAAGCCGGGCGTCCCCACCGGCCGGCGGCAGCGGGCGGGCCGGGGGCGGCGCGGGGAGGGCGCTTTGTGTGGGCAGACAGAAAATGGCCGCATGCCTGTCAGGCAGGGGGGGAGGGAAGGAGGGAGGGGGGCG
>VXAX01001955.1:494671-589578 GCA_013399835.1 Leptocoma aspasia
CCGCTCGGCGGAGCCCGGCCGCAGCACTCGCCGGCGGGCCGCGCGCTGCCCCCGGTGTCTGGCGTAGCGGGAGCCCGGGGTCACTCGCCTGTCCTGAGCCCCGCCTGGGTCCCGGGATCCCGTTGTCAGCGTCTCCCACCCGTCCTGCACGCGGTGGGATCCTGCACCACGCTCAGGGAAGAGCCCAACCGCCCCTTCGGGCGAGGAACGAGACCCCCCAGCTCCGGGTTCTGCTTCCTGCTGCCCAGCACCTCAGCAAAGAGCTTTAGTTTTATGATGTTCCTTGCAGGGCTGCTTCGACAGTACACAGCAGAGGAGATTTTTCCACACTCGGGTGCTTACAGGTGTTCCTTTTCTCTTCCAACAGAATTACTGCCATGGCAACTCAAGTGCTGGGACAGTCTGGTGGGAACAGCCTCTTTCCCGGCAGTTCTAATATTGGCATGGCATTGTCCAATGACATGTATGACTTACAGGATCTTTCTAAAGCTGAGCTGGCAGCTCCTCAGCTTATTATGTTGGCAAATGTGGCTTTGACGGGAGAAGTTAGTGGCAACTGCTGTGATTACCTGGTTGGAGAAGAGAGACAAATGGCAGAACTGACAACGGTGGGGGACAGCAACTTCTCAGATAGTGATGGAGAGGGTATGGAAGATACCCAGACTGCAGAGAGTGACCGTGAGGCACCTGAAAATGTGGAATTAAGCTCCCTTGAGGTTTCTAGTGTGGAAACTCAAGGTCCAGCTGCTTGTTCCCCTCCTAAGACTCCCAATGTGGACAAAGATGTCTCATTGGAAGCACTGGGTACTCCAGAAAGCACAGAGGATAAGTGTAAGAGCTTGAAGAGCAAACCATTTCGTTGTAAGCCTTGCCAGTACGAGGCAGAGTCTGAAGAGGAATTTGTGCATCATATCAGGGTTCACAGTGCTAAGAAATTCTTTGTGGAAGAAAACGCAGAAAAGCAAGCACAGGTGAAGGAGTCTGATTCCTGCAGTGCAGAAGAGGTGGATTTCTCTAAGGGCCCAATCCGTTGTGATCGCTGTGGCTATAACACTAACAGATATGATCACTATCTGGCTCACTTGAAGCACCACAACAAAGCAGGGGAAAATGAGAGAGTCTACAAGTGTACCATATGCACTTACACTACTGTCAGTGAATATCACTGGAAAAAGCACCTAAGAAATCATTTTCCCAGGAAAGTGTATACCTGCTCAGAGTGCTCCTATTTTTCAGACAGGAAGAACAATTATATTCAACATATTCGAACTCACACAGGTAAGTTTTTCATCTTTTTTTTGCCTGAAGTGCAGTAGGGCTACTGAGAATCTGTGATGAATGAAGCAAGCAGAGTCTTTTTGCAAAGTTTGTTCTGTTCTGATAAAGCTTTGTGCTCTCTTCTCTGGTGCTACCAGGTTATATCCTAGAGGAATTTGGTTTGAGCTCCACTCTACAGTCCTAGAGGACTGAAGAAATGTCAGGTGCCCAAGAGGAGATGAAGGGCATCCTGTTCAGTAATTTTAAGCCACTTTTTTGTAGAGGGCATGTGCCTGTGATAATTGTCAGAGCTCACAACACCGAAACCTGATGTATTCTAAAACCAAAACAAGCAGATTGACAAAAGGTGCCTGAATCCCATAGGTAGTTTTGAAAATGGTACCTTTAAACTGAGCTGAAACTTGACTACGATGTAATTACAGAGAAGAAAGAGCTGATATATACATGCAGAGGAGTCCTCCAGCATCCACAAAGTCAGAATAAGAGTTGAACAGTGAATTAATTCCTTTTAATGCTCAGAGGCTTCGTTTTTTCTAGGGCCTGCATCACTGCAGCAGCCAGAAGTAGACACATACTTCTGTTGCCCTATAGGAAGCCTTCTGGGGAGTCTGGCCTGATTTCCTGACTTCTCCTAACCTTGGTTTGTAATTGGAAGAGATGGTGTGAGGCCCCTTTTTTCCCTGGTGTATACCAAGTGGAATCAGAGGACTGCAGTGTTGCTGCTGTCCTGTGAGCTGGGACCACAGGTGACTTAAGAAATACCTTGCTTTTTATCAGAGAGCCTCACCACCCTCTCACATGGGGAGTTCTGACAAACCAAAACTCCTTTTGACGAGGGGTTGTCGTGGCCGTCTTGCCTCTCTGGGCCATGGGGTACAGTTACTTTGCCTCCTCATCCCTTCTGTGGAAGTGAGAGGGCAATTCAGAGCTTCCTTGCTGCTTCTTAGAAGCTTTTATTTCCACCGTGTCAGGGCTTTTCTGTGGAGAGGGCTCACTTGCTAACCATCTTCTAGTGTGCTCACCTGACTTGGTTCCCCTTTATTGTAGACTCTGCTGGCTGAGCAAAATACTGGGGAATTTCTCCTTTAAAGTCATGTTTTGTCACAGCAGTGGCATGAATGGTTTGGAGGTTTCAGTTCAGTTGTCTGCAGCTGTCTGGAAGGGGTGGGCACTCCGGAGGCCTCGGGGTTGGGCTTGAGCTTAAGTGTGCAGAAGTTTGTGTTCCTCAGCTCACTTTAGTGTCTGCTTTGTTGGGGCTGGGAGGGTCTACGGGGAATTCTAGTACTTTATTCTTTCCTAAGGATAGCTGTGTGCTGTTGTTCAGGGGATACTATCCATTTCAAACACAGTCCTGTTTAAATACTTTTTTTCTAAAAAAGTAAACAAAGTTTATTGTGAGAGATATTACAAAAATGGTGTTGTTTATCCTCCAGTTCATTTTCTTTGTGTGTTTTGTAGGAGATAACAAGAAAAAGACTAGGTGAAGATGGCAAAATAGTAGGAAATACTATTTTCCTACTACTACAAAATAGTAGGAAAAACTAAATTAATCATGTGAGGAACTCATGGCCAAATGTGAGCCAGTGCTTTGGTTCCTGTCTAGTTTACATTTGCCTCAGCTTTAAATTCATCTCTGCTTGTGTTTGTAGATGACTTTAGGTCCCCCTCTCTGATTTCTGAAAGCACTCGTTGAGTTTTACAGGAGCTAACCATGAAAGCATGTTTGCTGAGGAAGTGCTCTGTTATCATTGCATTTGACCAATTTATTGATGAACTGTATTAAACTTTTTAAAAAATCCAGCATATCCAGATCCCCTTTTTTCCTTTGAAGACAGTTGTGCAGTCAGGGTTTCTGGTTCTTTTCATTACTGTAATTAAGCTGGAATGAGTGATTTATGATTTCAGCATGTTTTAGTCTACCCTTGTAGGTGTTTCTTTGCTACTTCATAACTACATAGTTAAGTCCTTTCAGGCAGTTCTTGCCTGATCAAAAACTTCCAAATATGTTAGTAGAATGATTTAGGAATGTGCCTTGTTTCCAGTAACATTGGTTTTGTGGAGGAGAGTGTTAAAGCTAGAGTATTAGAAGAATGAATAAGCTCCTGGCAGGTATATTTTATACACCAGGCTAAAAGTCTCTGCCAATACTAATGTGTAATAAATTGCCTTAAAGAACACAAACAAAATCAGAACGCACAAAAAATCCCCCCGAACAACCCTCATCCAAAAAAACCCTGAAAAAACACCCACAGCTATTTTATAGTCAAAAGTATTTGCAGACTGTTTGCATGACAGTATTGAATTTAGTAAAAACTGTCTGAATGATACTAAAATAGCTTTGGATTGTAGTTTTCATTTAAAACTAAAGAAAATATTTGTTGGAAAAAATGAATGGGATACTTCCATCCATCATTTTCTTCCTGATTTATGGGTTCAGAATATTAAAGAAGAAAGTTGGAATTGTTTGTTTCTTTGGTTTTCTGATTGCTAATAGATTAAATAATTTTGGATAGATACTTTTCTTTCTTGTTTTTTGTCCTTCATCAGGCTATTTTTTTGGTGGGGGCAAATGCCTCTTTGCAGTTAATTTGATTCTGCTGTGTTAGAGCCATAAAATTTTCTGAAACACTGACTGTACAGTGTGGAGTTTCATGGGATCAGTGTGCTGCTGCTGCTGCTGCTGGAGAAAGGCAGGCTCAGTTTTCTACCTGTATCTTGGGACTAGTTGATTCAGCTCACTAAAATGGAGTAAAGGAGTAAAAATACTCCTTTCCTCTTCCCCTGGTCGGTTTTCTGCTGGTTAGTGAACTTAGTTGCCTTACTAATGACACATGCCAATACCAGAGCACATGGCCAGGAGCAGGGAAGGGGGCTACATGCTAGTGCCTTGCATGATTGGGAAAAATACCAATCCTCTGCATGTTTGGGGACCACAGGAAGGCAGGCAGAGGTTATCTGCCTGCCTGTTGTTACTTGCATTCATGTCAAAAAGCAGGTGTCCCAGAACCCGCCCTGTAGTGAAGATACCTTGAGCTTGTGACACTGCTTGTGGGACAGGCTGCTGACAAATGTTGGGGACCTTGGGCAGAGGGGTGTTTCAAGGACCCTACAGATGGTCATAGGCTTGTCACCTGGGAAGGCTACATCTGGAAGAGCCTATCTGCTGCCCAGGAGTGGCTGTCTGGAGGTTTCAGTACAATCCGTTCTTCTGCTGCTTGGGCAGAAAGGACTCTTTGTGTCAGGGACAGATCTACCTGCACTCGTTTGTGCTTGTTAGACCTTTTAGACCAAGTTTTGACTTGATTTACCTGCTGATTCTGGAGCTGTACTACGTGCAAGACAGTGCAGCATTGTTCTCTTTTTTTTTTCTCTATTTTGCTTGTTAGAAGAAATTTTTAGAAAACTTCATTGAAAATAATTTGAAGGACTGTATAACTAAGACATCTGCTTCAGTCAGTCACAATGTTCTGTGTCTAGTTTTGGTTTGGTTTGTGGTTGTTTCCCGTTTTTTTTTTTTTTTTTTTTTAATATATTGGTTGTGAAAGGGGATCTTTCTTGCTTGCCACTGTGTTGGAAGTTTGATGGAAGCGTATTTGTTTCAAGCAAATGGGGCTTCTTCTAATGGCATTATAAAAAAAGGCTTTATAAAGAGATTGTTGAGGGATACCTTTGGTGCAGGCAGCTCAGTGTGCAAGCTGCAGCTCAAGGTCAGGTTTTGCTCAGGGTGAGAGTGCAGAGAGGCCATGAATTGCCAACCCTGTACCGGTGGTGCCAGCCAGGTGAATGGACACTGAGAGACACAGCAGGAGCCATGAACTGCCAGCCTTTTGGATAACAAAGCAGATGAAGACTGGAGAGGCCAGCAAGGTAGATGGACATGGAGAGGCTCAGCAGCAGGAGCAGAAGATTGGGGAGGAAGAGCGAGACTTGTGTACAGGTAGATTGTGAGGGTATAAAAGTGCAGGGGTTCCACTCTTGGGTCCTCTTTGGAGGCACCAGCTGCAGGTGTTCTGTGTTACTGTGCCATGAGTCAATGGCTTTATGGAGTGAGACATTTGAGACTGCTGTGGGAAACCTGGGGTCAAACTGGTAAGGAAACCTGGTCTGACTGTGTGTGAGTGGGGTGTGCAGGGAGTCCAGTGGGGCACCTGTTGGGTCACTGCAGCTGCCTGCTGTGAAAGGGCTTCAGTCCCAGCAGTCTGGCCTTGGGAGTGTGGCTGCCAGAGAGTCTCCTGAATGGTCAGACTGGGAACTTTCCTTAACAAGATGGTCTTAAACTTGTATGCAGATGTCAGTCTGCCTGTTCATTTGCATAGAGTTAAGTGCCTGCTTGAGCTTTTGCTAGATTGAGGCTTATTCTGTAAGTGTCTTCTGGAGAGGTTTTTTTGATGGCTTGTTTGTGTATAATGAACCAACTTGTAAAATTACAGTACAAATCCTTTGGGGAATAGCATTTTACAGAACAGCCTGTACAATGTATTTAATTCTCAAATGGCAATAACACATTGTAAATTAGTTGTGGTCATTATGCTTAAATCTAGTATGTTTTGTGGCTGTGCCCTATGTAAAAAAGGCCATGAAAGAAAGCCTGTTTCACATTCCTAATGTTGTAGGTAACTTTACAGATATGAAATTTCATGTAATGGGAAGAAGATATGACTGAATATTCCAGGACCTTCGGCCACATATTTTTTAATTGTAAGGAGTAATTTAAAACCAAAACCATTTCTTTGTAACAAAAAGGCTACCCCTCCCTTGAACATGACTTAATCTTATTGTGTGTATTGCGCCAATCTCCTACCTTGTTTTAATTGGAAAGGGAGGAGAGTTGTGGTTGTTAGGGTGAATTTACCTTTAAACTGCTGATCTAATCAAGAACGATAGTCTAAATGTTTGATGGAAGGAAGAACTGTGGAATTAATCTGCATTACAAAGGCTGCTTCTACTGCTGTTTTGGCACAGGCCAGCAGTGGAGCCTCACATCACACACTGGCAGATGCAGGTCTTAGCTGCTGCAGATAGAGCTGTACCTCTGGAAGTGAACACATGCCCTGTGTGCAGGGCTTTTGCTGATGTCCAGGTCTCTGTGATTTGGAGAGCTTGGTTGTATGCCTCATATGTAGCAAATCTATCAAAATGCTGTCGTGTAATTCTTGCTATGATTTGAATAGATACTAGGTCTGAGTAACTTATTTTTCGCTTTTCAGCTTCACTCCTCTCTTCTCTTGTGGTTGTCTACCCAAGACTAAAAAGTGTTTGTAGTGAAGACGGTGTGCTAGCAGTTTGAGGCAAACACCCCTGGTGCTTATCCAGACCTGCCTAACATGTTAATTATAAAACTATCTGCCTTTGTTTGGAGCTTCTCTTCACTTGAAAAAGATTTTCAAGTATCATTGTACTGATACAATTTTTAGCTACAATTACAATCTGACTGTCCTCAGTGGAGATATAATTTATGACAGTTAGTTCTCCAGAACCAGTAACTCTTCAGGCATGGGGTTTTGAGTCTTTGAAATAAATGTTTATGCTACACTCTAAGCTTTTGCTAGCAGCATAATTTCACTGATCGGGGCATCATGCTTTTCCATGCTGCAAGCTATTTTCACTCTGCCAGTAAAACTTCGGAAGCAAAGACCTGCTCTATCTGCACTTGTGTTCTGGTAAATGCAAGTCCATGTGGAATGAATGGTCATATCCCATCTTAATCCAAATTAAATATGGAGGTTTCAGGTAAGGTATTAAGCAAAGCAAGAACATATAGTTTCTTACAGGATCTTTTATGCGTCTTCTGAGTGTTGGGAGAAAATGCTGTAGGGAAGTCAGGTCTCGTGCCTTAAGGTTTCCCAAAGTTGTCTGTCCTCATCATCTTTTGGCTGAAGTTACTGTTGTCCCCAGGTGGACATTAGGATGTGCCTCAGTCATATCCTACCCTTTTACTACCCTCATTCATAAAGCATGACATGTTGCAGTGGTCCAGCTCAGGCATGTGCTTTTCACTGTCCCTTTGCTGAGCCATAACATGCCGCAAATACAGTGTGAGGATCTGTGACAGCCTCCCCTGTGTGTCTTGGTAACCAAGTTTGGGAATCTGCTGTGTTTCAGTAACTATTTTGCTGTTTGTTTTTGCAGGGGAGCGACCCTATCAGTGTGCGATGTGTCCTTATTCCAGCTCTCAGAAGACCCATTTAACCAGGCACATGCGCACCCACTCAGGTTGGTACAGAGCAGCAGCAGCCTGACTGAGGAAAAGGGGGTGGGTCACAGTATCACAGCATGGCTGCAGTTGGAAGGGACCTCTGGAGGTCATTTGTGCCAGACCCTGGCTCCAGAAGGGCCACCTAAAGCATCTCACAGTTCTGTGTGAGATGCCATCTTAGCCAGTAAGGCCTGAGCTTTAGCTCCTTTTTAAGTGGGGAAGGTTGTCTTGCTAAGGAATGCTGAGTGTCATGAATAAAACTGATAATAGGAATATATATTTTTCTTTTTATTTTTTCAAGATCTATTATGATATCCATAGGGCTGCTGTAGTAGTCCTGGTAATCTAGTAATAATTACAACATTGTGATGATATAGGAACAAATTCTTATACACTGTCTGCTGTCATAGCTGAGTTCAAATCAGTGAAGCTGGGAACATTTTGAGTAGCTGAGGATCTCCTCTGTGATGCCTGGGATTTCGTCTCATCCAGGGGCTCTGAGGGAACCCTTAGCTTTTGTTTAGTACGACACAGTGTCTGATTATGGCAAGGAGACACAGGAGAAAAAGCAAACTCAGAGGATGTTCACAAGTGACTCAGTCTTGTGGCACTAAAAGCCAAATTAGCAATTTTCACTGCCATTACTGGTCGTGAGCTGTGGTGTTACAAACATTTGCTTTTGTGCTCTTGCAAATCTCTTTTTAAATGAATTAACAGCATTTTTGCTGTATATACATAGTTGTAACAGCATAGACACAAGCGTAGTTGTCCTTTATGACTCTGATAAGGGAGTTCAGATAGACCTGAGCCTGTGCTTTTGATTTGTTTTTGTAAAATCTGAATTGACCAGCCCAAGATGAATTCCTAATGCTGGCAAACAGGAGTTGAAGTCTCCTGAACGGTAATTGTCTCAATTTCAATTGATGAGTCTTTTAATTGAAACCAGGAGATAGGTAATTTTAACTGTAGTAGAGGGGGGCTTGGGCCCATTAAAAATAGCTAGCTTTAAAATGACATGACATTTTGGTGTGAGAATTTTGTGAATGTAGTACTCTGCTTTCAGAAACAAAAATAATATTTGGTTGAACCTCTGGTTTGCAAATGAACCACCAAATTTACATGTGGTTTGGTCAATACTGAACCTGGAAACCATTTCATGAACATATTGCTCTGCCCTTGTTCTGTGCAAGGAAGTCTCAACTCTGAAGGAGGTAAGGAGTGGGATCTGCTTGTGGCCCCTGCCTGAAAAGTCTCTGAGGGAAGGCATGACTTTTGCTATCAAGGTTCTTGTATTAATAGCTCTCCTAAAGTCTATTGTATGTTTTGTTACATTGCCAAAGCAGCTGCACCTTTTCTATGGCAATTTCTGGACTTCTGCAGTTGACAGGCTGGCTGTTTAAGGCCCCCAGGTGCTGTAGCTTTCTTACCATGTCAGACAGCAAATGGCAGTGGTTTAGAGCCTAATTCACAGCTGTGTTTTAGCCATCTTGGTACATATCCTTTTCACTTGTGCAGTAAAACCCCAGGATTTAGTGGAGGCCATGGACACAAACTCTTCACATGCTATCTCTGAGTTACCCGGTTGCAGCTGCCTCTGAGCACTCTGTGCACTTAGAACAGCTTGCTCATGTGTATGTAAGAGAGGCTGTTCTTATCCTCCCACAGGGCAGCACAGAACTGTTCTTTGAAGTGTAGGTGATAAAGGCTCTGTACTAAAGGAGGAAGGATGAGCAATAAGCACATCAAGCTTAAACTTGTAGAAAATGTCACCAGGAAGTGGGAGGAAAAAAGAAGGAAGTAAAGTGGAGAGGGAGGGAATCAAAGTAGCTCTTCTTTAAATAATAAATAGATGCTGCAGACAGACATGAGATGATCTGGACTCTCAAACAATTGTCCCCCTGCTTCCTGCCAGGGAGGCAGCACAGCCTTTTCTAGAGTTTGTGAAGGTGTTGCAGGTCATGTGGTTTACACACAAACAGGCACTGCATCTTCAGTGAAGGCTGGCTGGTCTCCTGAGTCATGCTACAGAGCATGCTTGAGTATGGGCAGTGGCTTGCAGGGGTTGGAGAAGCACTATGGTATCATGAGCAGAAGGGACTGGAATGGATTTTCAACATACTGAAGAAGTAACATGCATTAGCTCTGTAGATCAGTTTTGAGATGCTGGTTCAGAGCTCAGGAGTGTCCCAGATTGCTCAGTTAAATTGGCGCATGCACGTATGCTCCCGAAGTATTCCTGGACTTGAGTTGTTGCACCAGAAATGTTTTTCCTATTTGCTTTGGTGTGTAAGGGGAAAGCTGCTTCTGCTGCAGTGGCATGCAGTAAGCAGAACATTTCAGGAACGCTTCTGCAGGAGTCATTACACTAATGTAAATGCCAATTTTAATAGTAACGTGATGGCTGTGGACTGCATTTGGTTGGCTTGCCAAGAGTAGCCTGCAGCCAGAGCACTATGTTTTTGAGGCACCAAAACAATGAACTGAATTTCTTCAGAGGTAAAGATCATCTGGGCACCCCTTTTGTGTTCTTAGGTTTTTGCTAGCTTCTTTTCCCTCATTTCCTTTTCAATGCAAACATGAAGTATGCTAAATCTGTGTAAAGTTGGACTTTTTTGAAACGTTTGTGTGAAACTGCTATTTATCAAATGTTACATTTCCATTTTTCTACAATGCATTCAATGGACCAGTTGGGTATGGATTCCATTTGCTAATATTACTGTAGAGAGATCTCTGCCGGTATGTATGCCTAGCCAGAACCTGTGATGTTGTTACTGCTTGTTTGGTTTTGGATCCCCTTCCTCCCAGCCCTCACCCCTTTTCTCTTTTTTTTTGTTTTTTGTTCTTAGTGTCTTGTGAATGTGTTTGTGACTTGTGGATTTCTTATGTTGACTTTGCTTAATTTTAAAGGCGCATGGATAATTTTTTTTTATCCTTTTCAAGTTTCATATTTCTATATCTGTATTAGTGGGAGGTGATTGCCCCGCAGCCACTGTGCTTAATAATCACCATCATTCCCTTCCATCCTTCCTTCCTTAGGTGAGAAGCCATTCAAATGTGACCAGTGCAGCTACGTGGCCTCAAACCAGCATGAAGTGACTCGTCATGCGAGGCAAGTGCACAACGGGCCGAAGCCTCTGATCTGCCCACACTGTAACTACAAAACCGCTGACCGCAGCAATTTCAAAAAGCACGTGGAGCTCCACATCAACCCACGCCAGTTTCTCTGCCCTGTGTGTGATTATGCAGCGTCTAAAAAATGTAACCTGCAGTATCACATCAAGTCCAGGCATCCCGATTGTTCTGACATCACCATGGATGTCTCAAAGGTGAAGCTACGGACTAAAAAGAGCGAAGCTGACTTTTCTGAGAGCGGTAATGACAAAGTGGAGAAGGAACCAACAAAAGGGGATTCAGCTGCAAAGAAAACGGAGAAAATTGTGAAGGTGGAGAAAAAAGATAATTCGGCAAAGGAAAAGAAGTCAGCGAGCAATGTTTCTGCAGGCCAGGTGACAACCAGAAGTCGGAAATCAGCTTCGGAAAACAAGGAGGTGGATATTAAAACTGAGAAAAGTACTGAGAAAACATGTAAAACAAAGAAGGTGAAAAGAAAGGCAGAGACTGAGGCAACTTCCTCAAAGCAAGAGCCTGCAAATGATACCTCAGTAGTAACAAAAAAGAAAAAGAAAGTGGAAGCTAAACCCAGAGACTGCCAGGAAGCTCACAAAAGTGATGTTGCACCAGAGGAAGAGCCTAAAAAGCAAAATTTGTGTCTCAAGAAAAACAGAAAAAAGAAAGCTCTGAAAATTAAGCACAATAAAAAGAGCAGTAAACTTGATCAGGAGAAGATTGAGGAAGAGGACATGCCAGATGAGTATCCTATTACAGAAGAAGATGGAGGTGTGAAGCTGGACACTGAGGGCAGTGACCAGAAGGAGCAAGATCCCACTGACACAGTGGCGTTAAACAACAATGGTGGTCATGCTCTCAGCGAGGAGAGCACTGATCCCAAAGGAAACTGCATCCAAGGTACAGGGCAGCTTTGTCCGCCGGCCCAGGATGCAAACACAGAAGGTGAGGTAGAGGACCAAGAAATGCCTGCAGCAGCAGGAGAGAGTGAAGACGCTGGTGATGCAAAAGAGGAGGAGAAACAGGCGGACAAAGGGGAAGACACTTGTTCTGAGGAATCTTCCCATGCAGTGTCTTCTGAAAAAAGACTGGATGTACTCATGGATGTGGTACCAGATCTGGCACCTGAGAAGGAGCCAGAGGAAACTGTGGCAGAAACTGAGACTAACTCAAACCTGATGGACCTGACCAAGACATGCCTGCCAGCGACAGAGTCGACAGGAGATGCTGTGCCAGCGCCTGTGCCCGCAGAAGGGTGTACACAAAGCCCTAAAGTGGCTCTGTCCTTGTCTCGGGATAACACAGCCGTGAATGAATCTCAGGAAATGGATGAGGATGAGGGCATCCACAGCCATGAAGGCAGTGACATCAGTGACAACATATCAGAAGGAAGCGACGACTCGGGGTTAAATGGTGCTCGCTCTGTACAAGAGGAAACAAGTCCAAAGATGGCACAAGGAGCTCCGGACACCACGGTGGCCAGGGAGAACTATGTGTGCATTTTTTGTGACCGCTCATTTAAAAAGGAAGGTGAATACAGCAAGCACCTCAACAGGCACTTAGTTAATGTGTATTATCTTGAGAAGGCAGCAAAAGGGCAAGAGTAGAAATAGCTGTAGTTTGGGGAATCTTCTTTTGTAAGATCTTACACAGCTTATGTAAAAATATTGTAGATTTTTTTTAAGCATGGTTTGCTTTAGTGTCTGCATTGGTTTCTTTTGTAGTTTAGGTTTTTTTTTAAGTTGAAAATATTTTTGACAACTTTATGTGTCATGATGAACTCATTAACTATTGGATCTCTTAATCAGAGAAAGCAGGTAGGGTGTATGAGGTTGTGTCCTATAAAGTCACTGTAAGCTTCTAGTCTATTAGCTTATGCAGCTCTTTTATAAACTGAGTTTTAGGAACAAGACTGGAGCTAACAATATACAAGTTGGATGTTTATAGAGCCACTGGCATAAGTTGCTTTTTGTTCTAGCAGCCAACTCTCTTTCTCTCCCTTTTTCCCTTTCCCTTTTATTTTTTAGTTCTTTTCAATGTATCTTGATGTTCAAAGTGTTAAACTACTTGATGGTTTTTCTACCAGGAAGATAGCTTCTATTACATAAAGAGCACTTTGTAAAGGAAATCAAAGTTGGCTAGTGATGAACATAATTGTTTAAGCTAATTACAATTATGAACATACATTTCAGATCCCCTAAGCGTGAATGATGAGCCAAAATTCGAGAGCAGTCCTTCCAACTTTTGATTGGAGAACCTCTGTCTTGATTAATATCTTAATCACTGATCTGTAAATGGCTTTGTTGTGGGGGAGCAAGTTTGTTATTTTTAATTTCTGCCTTTTGTTTTTTGATTGTGCTTTAAGGGCTTAAAATGTTGCACTTGTTTTTGATTTTTACCTATGCAGTTTAATCTTCTAGGAATAGCTCTTGTGCAGTATATGTACACTTTATATATGCATGTTTGGTTTTGTATGTGTAAGTATTTTTTATTTGGAAACTTTCAGACTTGTTGCTTACTGTGGGACAGTTTTCTGTGGCAGTTTTCTGTGATGCTCCTTACTGCAGATTTTTCTTGTTTTCCTGGGGTGTGATTAACTGTACATGAAGTTGCTGAAATTATTAACTGCTTGCCTATGTATTTTTAACCGGGTTTAGGATTGTACAGTCCTTGAGCAAAACGATACCAATGCAGTTCCAAAACACTTTCTACAGGATTTATTCTGTCATGGAAATGCCACTTCGGATACTTTGAATACACATGCAGAGTAATAAATTCTGATTTATAATTTGAGATCACCAGACAGGAAAATAATCACTCTCAGTGGAAACAGTCTGCAGATTCTGCAACTCTGGAATTTTTTTTTTCCTCTTCCATTTTCATTTTTGTGGTGGACAGCAGTCAAATTTCATGAGCCTTAAAGAAATAAAATAGTAGCAGTGATATAATCTAACATCTCATACACAAAAAAAAACCCAACGAAGAAATAAAGATGAATCAACATGTAAGCAACAAACCTGGCATTAAAACACTGTAGGAATTTCTGCTCGGTGTTAATTCAAGTTGCATTTAATAAAATCATCCTGCTTCCATGCAGAGAGAAACATGCAAGTTATCAGATTGTCATCTCAGGTCTACATGTCACACCAGGAGTTTTTAATTCTAAACAGATTTCATTTCTAGCACACACAAATGCAAGAGAGATTGCATATCTAACTGCTTGTAGCCAACCAGTGGCAAAATGTAAACAAAATCCAAACCAGCAGGGAAGAAACAAAACCCTCCAGGTCCCATCTGTGCACTCGTCTGACTGTCATTAGCTGCCTTTCCAGCAGGAGCAGTTGGGGACAGCTCCAAAGAAGCAAATTTGGAGGCAGGTGTTACTTGGGGAGTGTAGTTAAAGAGCTCAGCATTTGTCAGAGTACTTTATTGCAAGTAACTTTCTCTGTGTAAGCTCTGGAATAAACCCCATTCTTCACTGTGTTGTCCCCACAGCATCTTCCCCTCCAAACAAACCCACTGCTGTGAATGAATTGAGAGCAACAATGCTACATTGCTTCTGCTTTTGGGAGAGATTGGTAATAGGAGGCCAAAGATTTTAGAGGGAAGGCATCCCTCATGGCAGAAATAAGATGTATAATGTATAGTGAGTTTTTGTTTGCATAGATAGCGTTCAATCCTTACCTTGGCTGCGACAATCATTGTCAACTCAAGATCAAGTTGCAACTATATTTATGTTAAACGTTAAGAAAACAAACCTAGTTGAATTGTTTTCCTAAACTACCAGTTGTAATAGTTTTAGATGTATTTTTTTTCCTCCATAGTAGTGTTTCTTTATATATAAATGTTGCCACCATTTGTGAGTGATGTGAGCAGATGCTGGGAACTCCAGTACTGTGTAGAGGTTTAAAGCTCCCTTCCTATCCTTGCGAAGAGCCTTTGTCATTTTGTGAGGGACTTCAAGGACTTTAGCTATGTTCAAGTAAACTCATGGACTGGCCTGATAATTTTTTCCTGTTATTTTTTTTAATGAAAACGATGCTGTTGACTGACTTTAGAGTTCTCTCTGTGAGACAAAAGCGAAGGTGGTTCTCTGAAATACTGTGCTGCACATTTCTGTGAAGTGGTCAAGGTTTCAATGCTTGATCTGACAAGAACTCTTCAAAGACAACAGTTGGCTCCTCTTTGGCGGAGTTTCCTACCACAAGATGAGAAACTGAAAATAAATTATTAACATATTAAGAAGAAGAACAGTTGATTTTTTCTATCTGAGACCCATCAACAACATCCTGAACTAGCTAATCTTGGTGCAGAACTGTGTTGGAATTCTCTGCAAGGTTTGGGATTATGTTACAGTAAAAAAGGCAAGGATGTAATGCATTATGTTTATCTCAAATGTTAGGCACTGCTAATATGAGTATTTGAGGGGGAGTGTGGGTCACGTAGCCCACCATATATGGTGGTCTTACATTGCTGTGTCTCCCTATAAACAATGCCTTTTTTTTTTGGTCTTTTTCAATATTGTTAAATTATTTTTGTTGGTTTTGCCAATGCTAGCATGTTTGTGTTTTTTGGCAATAATACCTGTATTTGTGTTCAACCTCCAATATGTGGTTGGAAGGATTAGCATGCTGATATACCCCTACACTGCCAGCCCTTGGTTGAGTCATGTGTTTTGGGCTTTTTCTGTATGAATCTATACACTCAAACTAATTGCCCTGAAAAATGGTCAAGAAATGGCTAGCTAGACACTTAAAATCTATGGTATTGCAATTGTTGTTTCTGGATTTTGGTGATCTAGGCTGGAACTTTAGTCATTTAAAGAGGAATGTTAAACAGCTGACAGGCCAGTTAAGATACAGTAATGTCATTGATTTCAACAGATTTAATGTAGTTGAAAGGTATTAAATCAAATTCAAGAGTTTTCTTGAATGTCAGTTGTGTAGATATATGGCGTGCATATGATATTAACAGAATCCAAATAGCTAAAGAAATTGTTTTATGTGTACATACATTTTTCCCCCTCTAAAATTACACTAGCTAACAAACTTTTGTAAGCTGGCATGGAAACATGTTTATGATGTTTAGTTGCACCATGTTTGATGCTTTTACAGTGCAATACTTGTATTCTCTGAATTAAACCAAAGGTAATTTTTTTTCATGCTCTCTACTGTAGTGCATGACAGTCTTTTCTGCGTTTGTAATAGATGTAAAACGAGCCAGATCATACTTCCTGTTTTTACCTAAATCATGTATAAGAAGTCTTTTGTTCAAAATGTAGTATAAAGTTAAACTAAATTGCATTATATTAACCTTTACAAGTGTATTTTCCTAAGCATAGTTATGATTAAATAAACTTTATTAAGGAACCTCCAGCTTCTATCTTCTACTTATTAATGGCTGTGGAAGCCATTTGTAATTAGAGGCAGGAGCAGTGCCAGTGTCATTGACAGAGCTCCTGAAGACCTCAAGCCAGGCAGGTGGGCCTGGGGGAGTCAGTACAGAGATGCCAGACTTGACTGCAGACAGGGACAGTGGCTCCAGGAACATGTTCTTTTTCCTTTTCAATGTATTGTTTTAATTTCCCTGTCCACTTTAGTAAGGGCAGGGCGCAAGGTGGGGGCTGCATGCGCATGCACAAGGTTCAAACGCAATGCTGAACCTGTTTGTGATGTGGAAGGATAGACCCAGCGGGCATGAAGGGCAATATTCTCTGTCACTGGAGAAGAAGTGCAGCTTGATGGAAGCTGTGGAATTTAGATTTGAGTTTCAGAGGTAATGCAGGTGACGATGGAAATGTGGGTTTGTGAGCTGTGCAGTTTTTCCTCAAGCAGCAAAGAGCAGGGTGCAGTGCTGCCACAGGACATAGCCTTGGGGGCTGCAGTGTGGCAGGGGCTGTCACTGCCCAGACAAGGGGCAGGCTTGGGTTGCTCCTCCTGTAGGCTGCATGTGAGCAGTGCATGGTACGGACAGGGAACAGGGAACAGGAGCGGTGCCTGAGCCTGCCCACAGACTGCAAGGGAGATGTAAGCGTGTGGCATAGAGGTGGCAGGGGCTGGGTACTTGCATGTCTCTTTGCCTGTGCTGAGTTAATGATTTCAAACTGGATCAATAGAGGAGGCCCTGCCCTTTGTACCACCAGCTAGTGTTGCCCCCCACCCTCAGGAAGGTGTTCCTGGGACAAGCTGGCTTATCTAGAGAACACAAGTGGGTTGGCAACCTGAGAAATCATTTTCCCTTAAACCTGCAGTCAGGTCATCCTTATCTTTGACTAGTTCCTTGCACCCTGGCAGAAGACCTGCTATTTTTTTTGCAGTAGAAAACCAGGATAAAACCCGCTAGTCTGAAAGCATGCTAAGAATCTGCTTTGTGCTAAGTTGGTTTTTAACAGAACAGGTAGCCAAGCACAAATGCATGGCTCTGCAGTACCTTGCAGGCCAGCGGGAGATCCTGCCCACACAGTGAGCTGCCCAAAAGGTGAGTTGGCTTGTGTGAGGGATGGCTTAGTTTCCTGATGGCCTGCGTGGGGACAGAGCAAGCTCATGTCTTAATTCAGTTGCCTTATTCAGGCTTTGCTAATGCTCTGAAGGAGCTGAAATGCTAGGTCCCTGATTTTGGTTTGGTGGTTGTATTTTGTTTGTTTTTAAAGCTTAGCCATGCCGACATAAGTTGCTTTAACACTGTTCTTGTATATAACTGTATATATATATATATAATATAAGCTATATGTCAGAAAAGGTAGATCTAAAAGGATAGATCCTTCCCTTGCCCAGGCTGTGTTTTTAACCTTAGTAAACTGAGCTCTCTGCATCTCCCCCTTGGCTGGCAGCACCAGACCTGCAGCAATGCACCTTGGCTTAAGCCAGGCAGCTGAACCTGTCCCTTGCCGCCGGGCCAGTCAAAGGAGCCTTCTTGGTCTCCTTTAGCACACTGTCAGAGTGCTCAAGCTGCTGTCATCTGCAGCAGAGGCTGTGCTGCAGGTGAGGGACAGATGAAGTTTATTGCTGGGTTCGTTTCCATCAAAAACAGCCAAAGGAGAGTGATGGCAGAAAGTTGAGTGGGAGCATAGTGACTGGTCCCTTGGTGGGGATGCCAGGGACAGGGATGTTGACAGTACCCTGAGTCATTGCAGAGTGCAGCTATCAGATCATATATAGATGTCACTCAGCAACTTAACTCTTCAGGTGAGACCTCTTTGGATAATTTTAATAAAAGATTGGACTGTGAGTAGGTGCTTAATCTCTGGGAACACAATGTCAACCTCAGTTTCAGCACAGTAGCAGGAAAAATGGAGAGCACCTCACTTCTACTCTCATCCCTTCCCATCTTCTCTGCCCTCAAATTCAAAATAAAAACTTAAAATCCCCATGAAGTCACCAATAGCCCTAAAGTTCGTATTTAGGTGAATAGCTTCCCTGCTCCCCACAGCAGAGCTAGGGACATGTTTGTGGTGGTTTCTTTTACACAAATCTGCTCTTTCTCTTGCTCTGTTTTAATTCTAGTGTCCTGAATTCTTTGTCACAGAATTTTCATTCACAGGTTTCTATGCCTTTTTTCAAGCATTAACCAGCAATCCCTGGAAATTCTCTGACAATTCAGGCAAGACTTGCCCCTATTTTACACAATGGTCTGTGGAGACAGGCAATGTAATAGAAGTTAAACTAAGAGTTTAGTAACTTACAGCACAGATCCTGAGACTTGTGACTCCTATTTAGCACTTCTAATTAAAAAAACGATCACCAAACCCTGTCTTTTCTTAGCAGTGCTGGTCCCTACAGAGTGTATGCATTCCTGGGCTGGTCCTCCAGACACCACTCTGGGGGCTGGGGGGGTCTCCTGTTGGTTCCCTGACATAACCCCTAGCCCCAGGTAAGGTTTCTCACCTCAGCATGAACTTGCAGGGTATGTTTCCTTCCCTGGCAAGGGCTGAACTCCAGTGAAATGCCCCTGGGCCAGCTGGAGCTAAGCAAACCTCTTTCTAGGGGTCAGCTTGCTCTGCACTCCATGGGTGTGACAACTCCTGCCTGGGAGCTGAGGGCACGACCTGACCTCATTTGGAAATGGACACCTCTCTCCCCAGCCAGCTCTCTTCAGGCAAAGTCTCCTGCTTTGTCCTTGGGTCTCTCCAACCTGGCGATCTTCTCTGTCATCTTCTACATTTTCTGTGGTCTTTAGTGTGTCTGTCACTGCTGTTATTACAGCAATGAGGCACTAAAGAGATCACCAAAACTCAGATCACTGGTTAAGAAGAAGGAGCACAGAGGAAAGGAAATGCTTTCTTTTCAAAGTAATCTGGTTTTGACCTCCTATATCTGCCAGTGCGTGAAAACAATGGGGAAAAAATTCTGGTAAGCCTCAACACTTGGCTTCAACTTTGAGCCTGTCATTCGGTGGCAGTTCTGGAATATCTAATAAAGATAGAAGATTTTTAAACTACAACTAGATTCCAAGTCCCCTAGAAAAATTTTTGGCCTGATTTTGATACTATAGAGACTAAAATGGCCTTGGATGCCTTGATTAATTTTCCTCTAAAGGAAAAAAATACAGCAACAGACCAAAAAAAGGGACAGAGTCACAAAAGCCTTTGGTTGACCAAAACCATCTCCTCCTGAAGATGGGCAGCAAGAAAGAAAAGATGTCCAGCTTTACAGGTGATATCAGTCCTCAAAGGGCTGAGCACTGCACTGTTTCCTTTCTGGTTTGTGCCAGTATGGAAGCAGAAGAGCAGGCAGGAAAGGCAGGGGAGCATGAAGGGAGCTGGCTGGGATGAGATGAGGAACCTACAGTGAAATTCACAATGGAGTAACTTGTTACTAAGGCAGGAAATCAAGACAGGCCTCCTCTGTGCTGCAGCTCACCTTCATGGTAGGTGACAGGTGGCAGCACCTTCCACCTTGGTTTCTGCAATGGAACCAAAGCCCAGTCTCACAGCTGATGAGGAGGCTGAGAGAAAGGCCAGTGTCCCCACTGAAGGCCTTTCAGAATGTTCTGAAAGAGGACCAGTGGAAATTCTCCTTGTTGCCACATGAGCAGAGACTGAGAGCTGACAACTTCAGCAGGGAGGAGAGAAAGCTTGGGGTTTTGTCTATTTTTGTTTTTAACTGAAAACTTTGGATTTACAGAAAAATCCATGTGGAAATGTGGTTGACCCTTCCCATTGCATCTTGCTTTCTCCAGTAAGTACCACCCTGTTGTGCCCTGTAAACGCTCTGTAGTTCTATATCAAATAGATATCCATACAAATGTGTTGCAGATGTACTTAACTCAATGTTACATGGCGTGTCAGAGGAAAACCCACTTAAAAATGGTGGTGCCAAGGACAGAACTCTAGTCCTTGTAACAGTGTTTGTGGTTTAGGCGTTGTTTTGCCTCCCTTTTGCTTCCAGAGATCTCTGGCACGCTGAGGCAGGATTCCCTGATGCTTCAGGCAGGAGGGAGCTGTGCAAGCCCGCAGGCATCACTAGATGGTGCCGCAGTCCGCCCGCTCCAGCGCTGCTCTTGCAGCCTGAAGGAGCAGCAGCTGCGGGCGCCCGGCTGCGCGCTGGGCACCTGGGCTGAGGACCAGGAGCCCGGCTTGTTTTTCTGATAAAAAGGAAGCTGAAAACAAGAATCAACTGCATTTTTCACAACGTTCCTAGTTAGTGAATCGCTTCTAGGCAAAAATAGTGCCAGAAATATGCTCTCGTTTTCAAGCAGCTGTAAAATTTTACACGTGAAGAAAATGAGCAGTTTTTTAGGAAAGGAGTAACAGCTGCAGCAGAACAGGTGTATGACATGTGTATGTGATACTGAACCCACACTAACCTACTCTGTTACCCGGCTGTGAGAAGTCAGAACACAGTACAGAACACTAATGGTGTTGATTTCTGTGTGTCCCCAGATACTCTGAAAAGGAAATGCATCTGGAACCAGAAACAAACACTTTCTCTGAACAGCATTCCTCCAAGAACATCCAGGAAAACAGAGGCTGTCAAAGCTGTGAGCCAAATGACAACTCAGTCGGTTCTGACCTATTGGGTTTGCTTCCACCTAATGAGAATTTGGTTGTCAAAAGAAAATCTTACTCAAGAAGATCCAAGTGGACAAGCAAGTCTGGACAACTTTTTTTTTCTTTTCCCCCTCCTAAGAGATATTTCAACCTTTGAGCATTTGTCTATGACCTGAAGTAGGATTTGAAAATGTTGAAAACTGTTGAAATAACATAAATTCATTGCAATTTCTCCCACTGTGGACTTGAAATAATGACTATAAAAAATACAATTTGCATTTTTGTGGAATGTGTTTTCCATTAGGGAGCCCTCTGATGGATAATTTCCAGCTGGTTTTGAGGTTAGATTTGTATGCCCTGCTTTTCTTCATCTCTTCCCTTTTGGCCTTTGCTCTCTTCCTTGTGCCTAGTCATTAATGGGTTATAATGCTGCAGATCATGAGCTTGCATTTGCATTGTAATTTTTATAGCCTTCAAAACCACAATGTGTATTTATTTCAGAAAGTGAACAGATAAAAGCCTTGGTCAATAAGTAATTTCTTACTCCATTATGTACTTACCCCCACATTTGTAACAGTAAGACAAAGGAAGAAGTTTCCTAGGAGTCTGTTGGGGCTGGCGAAATGTTTTCACTGGAACACTTTTCACACATACAATGTTTTTCAGTTATTCTAAACCCCCACAACTTCAGCACAAACAGAATTAGGACTTCTAGTGAAAATCCAGCAATAATTTTTCATATTTTAAATGATCTTTTTGTTGAGCATTTTTAGAAAAAAAAACCAGTCTTAACGATTATTTTACAGATTAGTTGACTTCATCTTCTGTTTCTTACCAGCTGTCATCAAAACTGATAAGCTTATGAATCTCTTGACTAAATTTTAAACTAAGTGCAGATCCAAGTGAGAGAGAGAGGCAAACAGTGACCATATTGAGGATTCTAGGGTAGCTCACTGAGCCAACCAGTCCCCAAAATTTGAAGGTCATCAAGTACTTGTATTACATGAACACTTTAACCATCTGAACTATGTGGCTTGATACTTAATATAGATTAAACTCCAACAGATTTTCCCGTTAGTAGAGGATCTGCCAATAGCAATAATTCCAATAGGAATTTCAACTGTATTTGTCCTACATAGTCATAGTGGAAATAAGTCAGTGGAGGAAAACAAGGAGAAAGGCAGAACAAGCTCTAGAAATGTTGCACACATTCCAGACTTTATCTATGTGGGTTAATTTCCCAGATTTTGGAATGGGATGACACTACTTTGGTCAGCTTAGGTTCAGTATCTTAGATCAGAGATCTGTTCCCAGAAGGTTGGGCCAAAGGTCACTGTCCTGGCTTGCAAGATAGGCATATATTCTATTTGCCATCTGTTGGAGGTGGGGACAGGTATCTTCCCTTAGTTGGGCAGTTTTCTTATCTCTTCCAAGAACAATCTCTCCATCTGGGGAGGTATCTCCTGTTAATGGGCCATTGAATGACTCACTGCATGACTGATGACATCATTCCATTGTGAGATGCTCCGCCCAGAGGGAGGAGCCAAGCATTCCTACCTGCATAAAATCAGCATTTTCTGGGACACCGGACAGCCTCTTCTCCAAGAGGAGCCACCTGTTCTCCACTGGATTCCTAGAGGAAGACCAGGCCCATCTCCACCAGCACTGGACATTTCACTGGAGGAAACCTACACCTTTCTACAGGATCACCTCTTCAGCAGAACTTCATCTGCTCCTTCAGGAGGACTGCAGCTACCATTTAACTGGACTGTTATCAACACCCTGACTCCTCAGGGTGCCAGGTTCCTGACTCTATCAGTGTTTTTGTTTGTACTAATTGCATTTTTATTTTTTCAGCTTTTTCCTAGTAAAGAACTGTTATTCCTATTCCCATATCTTTGCCTGAGAGCCTTTTAATTTCAAAATTGTGGTAATTCGGAGGGAGGGGGTTTACCTTTTCCATCTCACCGAAGGCTCTTGCCTTCCTTAACAGACTCCTGTCTTGTCAAACCAAGACAGTCACTGAAAGCAATTTCTGAACAGCTGCTTGATGAAAAAATAAGGAAAACAGGCCTTCCATAAGCGGGATGCCCCTGTCACCCTCTGCCCTGGATAAGGTTTTATTTACATACATATGTGCCAGGTGTGGCAATGTCAGTGCCGTGACAAGTACGAAGTGTGTTCTGTTCACAAGAACTTTCTCAGGGCACAGAGCAAAACACCTCACAGGTAAAGCTGGAGAGGGGCTGGATGTTCCAATTAGCAGCTGTACATGAGAAACAAAGCACTTTGCATTCCCATGCCCATACTTGCCTTCTCCTGAGACATGAAGGTATTCTTCGGAGAGTAAAAAGGGAGGTGAAGTATCTGAGAAATCGTTTCTGGGTCAGAAAGAGGATATGGTGCTGACACTCATTTTACCCTAAGGAACAAAACAAAGAGTGGTAATTTATTTCAAATCTCAGCCCTTTAGAATGCAGGCAGAAACTGCTCACATATAAAAACCTGCTCCTTGATTGAGATGTTTCATTAACTGTATGAAATGGGACAAGGAAGAAACACTTGGGAAACCAGTGAATTCAAAGAGATTATTTGAAGGTTATATGGTAAAACGCTTAGTTTCTTCAACTAATTAGGGCTGCTGGGGAATGTGCAGTTTCTAGGTCATATTAACTGTAAGAAGCTTCCTTCTTTAGCCAATTGAAAAATAAAGCGTGGCTGAACTGTGTTTGCAATGTAGTTTTTCCCCCTTGGTTATCTCTCTTCATTTATTCATGCCCTATACTCAGCAACTAAATAAGGTAGAGGTGACAACCAAAACCACACCAGTTTATTAAAACCTACAGTTCATATTCGTGTCCCATCTGGAAGATCCCCCAAGTAATTTTGAACTGTAAAACTTCATCTATGGTGCTTAAAGTGTTCTTCAGCTGCACCTGGTGATGGTGGTGGCTGTTGCTGTATCTCCCATGCTCTGAAAACATGAACAAAAAGTGCAGATGGCCCAATCCTGGGCTCTGTTTATCTTGAGAAGCTGACTGTCTTGATAGAGGATGTTACTCAATATTTCTAAATGGGGAGGTTTTGTTTATGCTTCTTTTCTTCTGCTGCAGTGATACAGTTGATTGTTCCAGTCTCAGGACAGACTCTGTAATCACAGCTGATCTTGCCATCCCCATCTTACACAACCATCTAGTGCCCCTCTGAGCAACAAATAATCTTCTTTTGAGCTCCTGTCAAGGCTGGCTCAACTATTCACACCTCTCTGCTCCAGTGAGTTCCTCTTTACGTATGTATCAGCATCATTTTCTGGTTTTTGCAGGCATGGGGAATAGCCTGCAGACAGAGAAAAGTCTGAGATGAAAACAGTGAGAAAATCCATTCCAACGTATATAATGAGGAAACAGTATTTATGTTGGTTTAGGTTTTTTTTAAGTTTATGAAAAATATCACTGTTCTTACTTTTGTTCCTCAATCAGGAAATGAGCAGGGTTTTCTTTTCTGACAGTGGAGTCTTTATCGTTTAGCAGTTTGGATATTAATTTATTTTTCTTGAAGAAATTCAAAGTAAAGCTAGCATTTTCACCTTCTGTTTGTTTTTCATGCTGGATTTTAATAAGCAAATGAAAAGAAACTGCTATTTCATAATGAAATGGAAATGTAAATTCAACTTGTAAGCAGGCTTTTTTGCATTACCTAGAAACTTTACCAGAGATTGTAAAAAATGTTACATCATATTATGTAAAACAAAAGTCTGGGCTTTCAATCATGTGCCAGACTACTTAAGTGGAATCATAACTCTCTGAGCCACTGATTTCTGTCTCATTCGTTAAATTACTGGCACAATTTGAAATTCCTTTTATTTAAAACTGAGGCTTTCTACTTCTTCTAAGTATACAGTGCTCATTTTTCACAACAACTGATTTTGCAGGAGCAGTACCCCTACCTCAACTATGTCAGCAATGAAGGATCTATTTACTGTCTGTTTCTACAGTTTCTGCAGCGCTGGCTCCTGTGGCCTGCTGGCAGGAGATAAAGGTTCCGCAGGTACAGCCTGGAATATGGTACAGGTTTCCACACTGTCTTCACACTCTTCCAGAACCCAATCCCTCTTTTTCTCTGTGCTGTGTCTTGTGTCATCAGTGCAAGACAAGGCCTGTACTTACAAGGGCTGCCCATATTCAGGACCCCTGAGAGCCAGCTAACTGCTCAGTGCCACGGAGATCTGCCTAAGATTTAGCTCTGGTTTTCCCTCCAGGAAAAAACTACACATTGGAAGAAAGGGACAACCCCCACTGTTCTCCAGCCTTTTTCTTATGTGCCACAATGCATGAAAGACAGTTATTCCTTTCAGACCTTTTCCTTTTTCTAATAAAAAGCCTCATTTCCAAGAAGACTGGAGTGCAAATTACCTTCTCTATTCAATTACAAAATCTGATCACTGCCTTTTCTTTTTTCACCACCAATAAAAGCTATTGAAGTAAAGCACCCATCTCTCCTTATGGAAAAACAGGCAGTAAGTCACCTTGAGATTAAAATATATACTGCTACACAATTTTCTTGGGAATATAGAGCAGTAATTGCTTAAGACAATGACAACAGAGACTAGAGGGAGCATTGTGGAACATTGCTAGGGACAATGGGGGAAATCATTCACTGATTTAAAGTTCCACAAAGATGCTACTCTGGCTGATATAAATTATAATGTCTTGATTGAGGTCAGTGTCCCAGCTCTTCCAACTCTCACAACTTGGGATGTTTCCCTAAATATGAACTATGATCCAGTCAGTTTAGATGAGTATGGCAAGGCAGGTGCATTAGATCAGTAGCTGATGTTCCAGGCTGCCTGCTGGGATATGCCCTTAGGACAACACAGGAATTTGGCACAGCCTTTGCTACCCACTTAACAGGTTGCAAAATAGCCAAGCAAAGATGTGCCACATCTTCAGGTTGTCTTGCTACCTGTCATGGCTGAAGTGGCAAATATCAGCTAATTACACCTACCCTTTCTGGAAAAAAAAATAGAGAGGGGGATGGGGGGAGTTCAAGAGCAGTAGGGACTTGCATTAACAATGCTTTTCTAGTCTTTATGGTTTTGTTACAGTTCTGTTGTGATCAAAGAATTGGTGAAGCAAAAGCTGGTCCCAGTGCCGTGCTACTAAAGTTTGAAGAAAAAACACTAAGACCTTGGCCCTATGGGTACAAACTAGAGATTCATGACAATACAAAGCAGAAGCCAAGAATAGGTTAGGGTTAAAGTTACAATAAAATAATATCTGAAAACTCAACAGAGCATCCTTCAAAGGTCAGGTTGTCTTATATTTTATGTATCTCTGGAAACACTTCAGGGGCAGGAAAGCTCAAAGTAAAGGTTGAATGTTTAACCCCTACCTTTAAAACCTTCTATAGGCACCTTACAATAGCAGACAGAAAATGCACACTGGTACTTCTCCTGTCATATATGAAGGGAATTTTTTGTTGGTTTTTGATCCATAGCCACACATTTTTTGCAGGTGTCTTTAAATATGAGCTGCTGCTCTGTTTTGGCCATGTGTGTTCTTCATTGTATTTTTATGTGCAGAGAACTGTTAGCTTTCGGGCCTTACAGATCAGAAATGGGAAAGACTTGGATAATTCCAGCAGTGTTAGCATGGGCAAACCTTTAAAAAGTGCAGTTTGAAGTCTGAGATCAGCCCTATAGATTCAAATCCAGCCCTCAAACCTCACCATGCATTAACCTTGTCCCATAATGAATGCTAGAAGAGTGCTAACAATTTTACTTTTTGTTCTTTACAATAAATTCAGGCTCCCCAGGGAAGACTCCCAGCACCAAGCCTGACAAAGTTCTGAAAGTGTTTGGACAATGCTCTCAGGGACATGGTGTGATTCTTGGGGTTCCTGTGCAAGACCAGGACTTAGACTCAATAATCCTTGTGCCTCCCTTGCAACTCAGCATAATCCATGATTCATGACAAGATTTCCATCGCAGACTTAAAAACCAAAGAGATCAAGCATGAGATTTAAAGCAGTAATCCACCCTGAATTTCTGTGCAGAAACACATGTAGTCAGAGTGAAACCATGAAAATATTTATGAATATTTAGGCTTACATTTGTTTCCTTGGACTCTGGGGGCAGTGGTGGGACATGTAGAGAGAGAAGAGAATTTTTTTCCACAATTGAGGAAGCAGCACTGAAATAGATAATTCTGATGGGGACTCTGCCTCAGCTTCTTTTAATATCTGCCCAGCATGGTAGTGAAAACCAGTGTCCTGGTTCTAAACACTGGCCCTGACCACCTCTGTAAGGACAAGCTCCATTTACAGGCCTTCCTTTTTTATTTTTCTGGTCTTAGGCTTTCGTGTAGAGTGAAAGGCAGCTTAGGGCAGTCTGAGCTGCCACACAGTGCTCCCATGTTGTGGGCCCTCATTCTGAGAGGGGCCAGCTTCTCACCCAATGTCTTCTGAAAGTCACATTCACACTCCATTGGCATTAACCCTTAAAGCAGGGTTAATGCTATGGCTGACACCACCTGATCTCTCTTGTGTCCACCCCTTGGAAATAGCTGTCTGATACAAGGCCCTTTTCTTTTGGGGGTTTTAGTTGCCAGGATGAGTAATGACTAGCACAGGTGGAAAAATTAGTGCAGGTTATCCTGACCCTGTGAAGGGGTCTGTTCTTAACTGAGAGCGTGGCCAAGTTTCTGCTGCTCTTGGGAATGAAAACATCAGCCTCTCTTTGCCCTTTGTCTTGTCTTTGCAAGTTCAGCTTTCCTTTTCAGGTGTGTGTTCCCAGCCCAGGCAAGAGAGGGCTGTTTTCATATTGTTTGCAAGGCAGAAATGCTTGCAGTGAAAAATACAGGTTCTGGAGAAGAAAACACACACTCTCCTCCACATCTCCATTGCATTCTCAGCCCTGCAACACTGAGTTGGAGTCAATCATGTTTGCAATGCATTTTCTCTTTTTTCTTCCAACAAAAGATTCTTTTTTCTAATGTATATCACAAAGCAGCTTATTTTGTACTGAAGCTAGAATGGGTTAATTTGTTAATGAGTCTTTCTCTCTCCCTACATCTATTGGTATATAGAGGGATATACCCCATTCTGCTTTCATTCTGACTGTGAAGGTGAAATTGAAGTAATGGTAGTTGGCCTCTCTTCTGCTGGGAGAGTACATTCATCCCTAAACAAGCAAATATTGTAGTTGCTTAAAAGTGTATCCCGAGCTTTTTGAAGGTTGTCTGCTACACCAGTGATTTGAGGAGCAAGTGGACCAGAGCTGATGTTAGCACGTCAAAGAGGCTGACCCATTTTCACAGTGAAAACTCTATTTAAAGTTCTGTGTTTAATGGTGTGAGACTCCATAGACCCCTGAATTGAATGCTGTTATTCCAGATGTGCATTGTCTCTATAGGAATGCAATTTCACAGTCATCAAACATTTTAAGTTCATCAAGTGCTAATTATAGCAGAGAGCATGACAGCAGAATCTTCAAAGCCCAGAAAAGCCTATTGATCATACAATTGATTTTTATCACTTGGTATTGAGTGGCAGGGCTGCCTGCTGTTGTATAACCCTATTTTTTTTTTTTTAATTTTCTCTTTTGTTCTTCTACTAGACTAATGAAATAGTCTAGCTTGCCCTGATGCAGGGCATTGTTTAGTGGTGTATTACCTGGGGTATTGTACTGCATTACTGTAGCTCTCCAAAAGTCCTGTCTCTGTTATTTTCTCTTTAAAAAATGTGCTGCTTTTTCTAGACCTTTCCCTTGGAGCTATATGTCCAGTGATGATGTCCCTGAGACTGAAATGAGCCAACCTCTAGCTTCTCATGTGCTGATGTCACTCACATCAGCTCCATCAGCTTGGTGGGTTCCTGGTGTGAGAGGGGAAGGAGAATTTGGCAGTGTGCTGAGACATAGTCACTCACTGCAGTTTTGGTGTTGCTCGTGGGATTTACTGCGTGTGATCTGAGTATTGACTCTCCAGGAGCATCGATCAATCACAGGATCAAGCTACTTTTGCAATAGAATATAAGCTGAGAAATGGTGTTTGCTCTACTGACTGCCACAGAGCTGTCAGCTTTCTGCCAAGCTCCTGGGGGACAGGCAAAAGTGAACAAGGGGTCCTGCCACTCCTGTAAGCTGCTTCCTCTTGTGACTTGCTATGGCTGATCTCTCCCCTCTTACATTCTTTCCCCCATCCTGTCTCTGTTAGCTGCTGCTTGCAATGGAAAGATAGGCACAGATACCTGCAAACCTGCCAGCTGAGGAGTTGCATGCTCACCATGAGTTTTGCTGTTAATGAGCCACGCAGAGCAGGCAACAGGCAGCCCCAGAGGATTCATCAGGGGCTGGTGCCAGATACCTGTTGAAATAATTGGAAATATTTCCACTGACTTCAGTAAGCTCTGGTTCCGTTCCTAATTGCACCCTCCTGTGTTTCTCAGGGATTTGAATCCAGGAAGCTGTATATGCTGTGCTTGTGTACCCACAGCTCCTAATGTCCTTTCTGTGCCAGGGGTCTGGAGAAACAGGCTGGATGCCAGCAGCACTTTGGTCTTCTGGGTACATTAGTCGTGCACCTCAGGGCCTCAGTTTCCCCATGGGCAAAGATATAGATAATGGCACTTGCTTCTTAAAAAAAAAAAAGGCTGAGGACTTCTCATTTGTTGTAGGAGCTGGTTGTTTCCATGGTCAGTCTGACTGGACAGTGAGAAAGGGAGCTGAGCAAGATCTAAAGGGGTATGTCTGCTTTCAGGGCAGCTACTCTGATGAACCTCTGAGAGCCCACAGGTTGTGGCAGCAAGGATCAGACCTCTGTTGGGTCAGAAGTGGTTAAGTTTAGCTAAACTGTCTCTTTGGTGTGAACAGCCTGTATTTAAGATGAGATCTATGAAAGCTGTCAGGATTGACCAAGTATGGCCACATTGAAATCAAGTGCCAAAAATCAACTGCATTAGGGAGGAATGTAGACTACTGCAGACCTTTAAGGTAAAGAACATCCTGAATGCACAGTCACTCTTTGGTTTAAAGGATGCTTCTGCTAGCTCCTTCTGTCAGTTGTTTTCTTTAAGGATTCAGGAGAAAGAAAGAAAAGAAGAAAAGGCATTTAAGATGCAAAGAGACAAAGCCATGTTAAGTCTTATTTACAGAGATGAATTGGGAACAGGTGCTTCACATAACTGAGGGCCGCCATTCTGTGAGAGAGCCCTTGAAAGTCAAGAGAAAGGAATTGCAAAAAGCTACAGTATATTCAGAAAGATAACTATAATCAAGCCCTTTCTATATCTATTAAGGCTAAAAGACAACAACCACAAATGCAACAGAGACATTAAAATTGACTTTGTAAAAAGCCATTTTTAATATATTTCTTTGTTTCTTTGAAATAATTTCAAACCCGAAGGCAGGAATAATTGAAGCATATACAGAATATATCAATAATACCTCATTATCCAGCTTTGCTTCAATCCACTGATTTCAATTTTCTTTTGAACAAGCTGCATTTATCAGAGGACTTAGCATATGAATGGGGAGGGGGGAGAAATGTAAAATACATGCTCTAGATTTACATGTCTTAGGATGCCAAATAGCCATCAAAACTAATTGTTTCTAAAATGCTTTATAAACCTTATCTTATGTGTTGACCCTAATCAGTGCAATTAATTTCATAATGAATTCTTTCTACACACACCCAATCTTATTATTATCCTTAGTCTAAATTAATAACATCATGATAATAATTAGTAGATATGAAATTGTCTCTTCACTGCTTCTCATAGCATGTGGGCTTGATAGAAAAGAGCAACGAGGATGACAATTAGAGTAAAACGTCAGCTGTATTGATTGTTGAGCACCTTAACCCTAGCATCTGCAAAATAGGCTTTATTTAAATCTGAATATCTTTTTATATTCTCCCTCTATTCCTCCTTCTATTTTATTTCAACGTTTTCCTTCCTGCAAGAGGCAACATCTCCTGCTCAAAGCTCACAACAAAAGCATTAAAGTAGAATTTTAGAGCTTGATTCAAAGTGTGCTGATGCCAGATTTTAAAGCAAATAAGCAATGGGGAGATTGAGGAGAGTGTCAGCACCTGGACAACCACTGATATCCTTCTTGAGGTTTCAGTCTTCCAGAAACCTCAGGGAAGATGCACAGCTTTCTATTTTGGACTGTGATTTTATGGCCTTGTTAAGACAAATCGATTTGAATAGGGTGTTGCTTTCATAGCGCCAGGTCCAATCCTTGCTCTGCCTCACTACTTAACCACGGGATGGGAATGTGAGAGGGTAGTGGAATTGCCCATGTTTATAGGAGCATAAGACAGACATGAAACACATCCTTAACACTCAACCTTAATTGCCTCTACTTAATACATTAGTGTGTTTCAATCAGTTTCTGAAATAACTCTCCTCCTTTCTCTGAAGGCAAAAATCTCTTTCTATGGGCATGGCTGTAAGACGATGGTCCCTGTCAGTCCACAGCCCTACCTTTAGTCCCAGTGCTGTTACAGCCTTAGAATTTCCACCCTCCTTTATTCAAAGTCACTTTTCCAGCTTCTGCGGTCACAAGAAAACATGGCACACCTGCATTGACAAATTATTGCCCGAAGCCAACAACTTGAAAAGGGACTGAAACAGGACAAGGCAGAAGAAGAATTGCTTCATAATGTTTTATTCATGCACCTGACTGATGATGTATGGGCTACAGCTTTATGATGACTGGAAAAAAAGAAAGCAATTTGTTGTATCTTTTGGGGTTTTCTTTTTTGTTTGGTTTTTTTTTTCTTTTTTTTAAAATTTATTTTTAAATATGGTAATGAGGGAGACTGTGGTATATGAATCACAAAAGGAGAGTGTTCTCTGAAACAGAATGTATTAAGTCACTTGGGTTCTTCAGTGCAAGAAGAAGAGCTCAAACCTTAGCTTCTCATTTTGGAAACTGAAGTTAGAAAAGCACATTCCCTTGATGCCATTTCAAAAAGAGATAGCTAACATTACCCCTGGAAAGGGAGGTATTTTGATGTTTTGCAAAGAAAGCCTGTGACAGAATCACATAGCTGACTGTCGAGATGAAGGCTCAGCTATCACGGAAATAAAGTCCCTTGTGCATCTCTTTTTTTTCCTAAATCAGCTGTGAACAGCTTTTAAACGATCTCTGTATTTTTGAAACTAGCATCTTGAAGAGCTGCCTCTATCACAAAATCTGCAATTCAGTGTGCAGGCTAAAATGTTCAGCACAAAATGTGGACTTGATATTCAGACAGAGAATATTTCTTTATTACTGGCAGTACTAGTGTGAATTCTAGATCATCAAACCAGAGTCACAGTGCTGCACACACAGATAGCAGGAAAGATTCAAAAGCTCTCTGCTGTGCACACAGCAAGGGCATATCTGAGATGTAATCGTGACCTGCCTGATGCACCTTTCATCTAAGAGGTGAGGGCCTACCAGCAACAGAGACGTGGCATAGACCACAAACTCCAGAGCCTTTAGTACTCTACTAACACTACTTGTGTGACCACTTACTCTACTTCTATATAGTAAGTCGTCACACAATCCATTTTTGATTCACATATTTTGTCCTGATTATTTTTTTCAGTCTTCAAAAATGAAAATAAGATCATGGGTAGCACAAAATTTACCTCAGAAAGTCTTTAAGTACTTAATTTTAAAAACACCAAAAAGGAATATTTCTTCAATTCTACTTCTCATGCCAAGAATATTTGGCAAATCCTACTGAAATTTTGCATTTGTTTTGGAAGAAGGAACTAAGTTAATTTCCGCTGAGTCCACAAACTCCTCTTTAATCTATGAACAGCAGATTCTTTGGCATCCTCACCTCTTCCCTGTGGCACAGCAACCCAGAGTCCAGACCTACTGGCTATGTCCATACTGGCCCTGTGACAGAAGATGGCAGCAGAACTTACAGTAGTATCTGTACCTGTAAAGCCAAACTGATTTCAATGTATATAATATTCAGCCACCAAATGTGTTCCCTCCTGTATTTTTTAATAACTCTGCACTAATTCCTGTGCTGTTTGTATGGCTGAATTAGTTTTTCTTACTTTTTTTTTTTTCACCTACGGCTTTAGCTCAGAACACAGTGTTCACACAAGTGAAATTAATGCAATACAAAAGGTTCCTTCTGGTTGCTATTTGCTGCTGTGTAGCAAAAGCCCTTTAGTTCTAATCTATTTTCTTGTCAGGTGAGGTTTGGACATTTTCCAAGGCACATCTTCTATTCTTCAAACAACAGGGACTGATCTTAGCCTCACTTTAACTCACTTACTGGCAATAACTCCAGCTTTGGCTCTACTACTTGACTTTTGTGTATCAACACTGATTTAAGCAGCCTGAGGGTCTGGAACTCTTGGGACATATTATAAAGAACTCATGTCCTATTAAGGCACTTAAAATCTCTGAAAATTTTAAATAATATGACACTGGTGGTCACTAAAAACAGTGGGGTCCACAGAGATTAAATATTTTGGGAAAGTAACCTGTCCATAATCCTGACAAGCCCAGATGTTCTGGAGGTTTACTGATGTTGCACCCCATGGAGCTGTAGGGGCTGCAGGGCGTGCCTGGGGAGCGCACTTGCCCCGTAAGGCGCTGGGGTGAGCGGCCACGCGGGACAGATGGAGCCAAAAACTTCTCTCTGGGTCGTACCCCAGCTCTGCCATTCGGGGTGATCTCAGGCTGGAGTGTTCCATAAGGGATCTCCAGACACACGAGACCCCTCAGCAGAGCTGTAGTGAAGCAAAGGGGCTGAGGAGGTGGGACCCGGAGTGTGTTTCTGCCTCAGTTCCACTAGAGTGCAGCTGTGCCACAGCCAAAGCTGGGAAAAGCAGCCCAGACCTCGAGTGCTGCACCCAATTCTCTCAGAACGCCTTTATCCCAAACACTGCTGTCTCACTGAGATTAGGATGCAGGCCCTGTTACTTGGTTGTGTACAAATCCACACTCATTTTCAAGCAGATCTTATAGTAAAGAATAAGAAGTCCTGTTAAAGAGCAGACTTTTTTTTTCTAGTCAAATCAGAGATTTTGATTATACTCTGAAACCCAAGTATAGCACTGATTGTATTGGACCTGGATAAATGACTAATGTTTGGCATATGCTTAGTTTGCTACACTGCTACATCAGAATAATCTTTAATATAAAATATGGAAGAGGTAGGAAATTCACTAGAATTGGGTAAGATATGGTCAGCTTTTGAGACTGCACTGTACAGTAAATTATATTTATCCTTAACACAGAAAGCACACCTAAGTTATTATACTGTGTATCTGTTCAATGAGCTCAGAGAAAATTCCAAAATTAGTTTAAACTTTTGAACTTTCTGCAAAAGAAGAAAACAAGAAGTGCTTACATTCTGATACTTTATTAAAGAGATGGTTGCTTTCCAAATACTGAATAATCAATTAATGTAGTACTTTTGTCATCTGTCAAAAAAAACCTTTGCCTTCCCTCCTCCAAACTGTTTCAACAGGAGTATTTTTAACTGCCTGTTTCACTGAAACCCACTGATATGTGCAGCTGTACTGTTTAGATTACTTTTAAACTTCCTCTCTGAAAAATATATTTTATAACCTAGCCTCCTGTGGCCTGATTCACACCACAGTGAAAGTCATAGATTCTGCTTCCCTACCTCATGCACCTGACCCTCCTGCACCCTTTTTATGCAGCAATAAACACTCTGACAAGTTCCAGAGGAGCAGATATACTCTGTATAGAAAACTTCCACAGAAAACTTAGCTGGTATGCACACCTGAGACAAATTGGCCAGGAAAACAAAGGGAAAAAAATTACAACTTCACGTGTCTCTCTCAACTGCAGGAATGAATGACTGGTCAAACCACAAAAGATAAATTTAAATTAACCCTGGCTGATAAGAAACTTCAGTTTATTTAAGGTGAGTCATGAGGTCTCAATTCAATTAATCTAAACCTGTCAGGATATTTAAATAGCTGTAATAAACGCTGAAATATCCAGTGTTTTTCAAGTTAAAAAAAAAGCCTATAATTTTCATAGAAGCTACAAATGCTGTGCCTTTAACTAGCTCTAAAATATTGTAGCTTACAAATTCGATTGGTTATGAAAGTGCTTAGGGAAATTGTTTTTTAGCTGCTTCTACTGGGGACCATTAGATTTGTGCTAGTATTAGCCATACCTATGAAAGGATAATTTCTACAGGCACACTTTAAAGAACAGGGTATTTTGTGAGAGCATTTAGATTGTACTCACTTGCATCATTGCCTTCTGATAGATTGTCTTCAGAACAGTTTGGCCTGTGGCCTGCCAAGCACGTGACAGCCAAAATCCCTTTTCGTAGCCCTAATCCCTGCTCTTTTAAAGATGTGCTGCTTTAGAAGCTGTGCCGCAGAGCCATGCTTTCAATACCAGATGTCATCTGCAGTAACTGAGCACAGGAAGAATCGAGCTCACTGTTTCCTTGAGAGCAGAGCAGGGCCCAGCTGAGCACAGCCTGAAATATCCTCAATATTCAGGAAGAGAGAAACTCTTCCCAAGTATTTCCTACATCAGGAATGCTGTCTGAGCTGCTCAGATAGTTATGTTTGCCTCAAGATAGTACCTCTGCTGGTTGTGACCATTGCTCACCATATCTTCCCAGAAAAACCCAGCCTTAAAAACTGGCAGGTGAGCAAAGGCAGGATGAAGAGAGGAATACCCTGAGGTCTTTGTTCAACAGAATGGATAGCTGCCAATTAAAACAGAACACCTGAAAACAAAAGTGGCTTCTGTAATAAATAGTAGCTTTTGTTATGCCTTCTAACGATGTTTTGCCCTCACCAAGAAAGGACTTGTGATCGTGACATTCATGGTACCCTAGACATATTACTGCTGGGTTTAGTTTGTGTACCTAATTAAAGCTGGAATGTCTCATGGCTCACTGCAGCTTTCCATCACATGAAGCCTCTTGACATTATTTATGCAACTGTTAAGTGACACAGAAATGCATCCAAGGGAGAAGCAGAGAGGAACAAACGGCTAAAGAAAGGTCAGGGTAATACCACGTGGCTGCTTGGCTGCTTCCTAGGAATGGAAAGAGAAATTCTGCTCCTTTTGAACGCCTCCTTCTCTGTTCTTTGTTAGCAAAATTAGTTTATGGGTTGTGACATTGAGGGCTTAATTTTCCTTTTATTGCTTTTGAGGACCACAAATACACACAAAGCAGTAAAGTAGAAATATTAATGTAGATGTTCACCGTTAAAGCTGCCAGCAATTGGCTGTTGTGCAGACAGCATAATTTCTCTTTGTGCTTTATGCTGCAGACACACTCAGATCAGGTTAAGACACTTAAATGTATTCTGTGTGTTTCAGGAACATCTGTTGGCAAATTGTCATCTGAGAGCAAATTTGCCAACCCCTGTCAGAGGTGCCTGTAATACCAGCTTATATCAGGAGCCCAGGCGTGGAGCAGGAGCTCAGCATTGACTTGAAGCTTGTGGGTTTATACCAGCCTCTGAAAGCTGGTATGCAGGAAAAGGTCTACAGTCTGATCAGTGGAACAGAACAGGTTTTGTAAGAGGAGCAATGTAATGGATGAGCAGGTTTGAAGGAAGTGTAAGGAAATGCTTTCTAATACAACATGCACCTAATCTGTAGAATTTGTTGCCACTGGATGGTGTGGGTGCTAAGAGCTTACAAAGGTTCAAAAAGTGACTGAATAAATTCAAGAAAAATAGAAAAATCACTGGAGAGTGCTAATCACATCACCGCATCCCATTCACAAGGCCTTATGTCTTGGATTACTGTATGCTTTAGTGTACCTGGGAAATACTTCTTTGATCTTGCTTTGGTCTTACCCTTGTACATCTGATGCCGGCTACTCTCCAAGAAAACCCAAAACCAAATAGAGTTTTTTGCATTATGGAGAGCAATAAATTTCATTGATGCTTCCTTTGCAGTTAGATCCTTAAAACTAAACAAACCCTCATGTCGTCATTCAACATCATTTTACATACAGTCAATCAGGAAGTTTCCATCTAAACTGCAAAAAATGGCGAGTTGCAGGCCCAGGATGATTTATTTCTTTCAACATAACATACTGTTTCCTTTAAAATCAAACACATATAAATATGACATATTTGCTTTATATCTTGTGAATCCAAAAAATGCTGCAATGACACAATGATTTTCCGATCTGCAGGAAATTCCACCCAAAATATTCTCCCTGTCCTAAAAGGCTTCTAGCCTGTAACTGTTTAGCTCTTCAGATCTTTGACTCTTATATATGTTGGCATGTTTGCTCTAGGTTGATATAGAGCAAAGAAAGACTGAGACAAAAGAGTCTTATTTCTAAGAAGTCTATCATGAAAATATATCAGGAAAAAAACTATTCTAAGTGTCTCCAGGTAAGGCCAGAAACTAATTAAATGAGATATTGAAGGGCAAAGTGAGACCATAAAAGAAAATGAGGAGAGTGAAGGGAAAGAGTTCTGATGAGGTTAGAGATTTTTGGGAAAAAAAAAAAAAAAAAAGAAACAATGCATTAAAATCATACCATGAAGAAGAGGCCAGTGGCCTTGCTGATAGACTGATGGTTCTGTGGGGCAGAGGTGGAACTAGGTTACACTTCACAGCCCTGACATGACCAAGGCTGATTGACAGTCTTTCCTTTCAAATTTCCCAACCACTAAGGTTTTAATTTGGTTTGTACTGCCTCTATTCTTTCCTGAGTGTTAATTTCTTCCTATTTAGAAAAATGGTGTATACTATATATACATACACTAAAATGGTGTAACAAAGAACTCTGTGTTCAATTTTGTTTTAAAACAGCAAGAAATCCAGATTCTGATTGTTCATCTGCATTTCTAATCTGCTCAATAAGTGCATCTTTTTTAGCAGCAAACCGACTTTGGGATGCACATTTTTTGCAGGATATTAAATAGTTTTTAGCTTTTGAGTATGATGTTCCTTGGAGTGTTACAAAATGTGTACTGGATAAGCCAAATGAAATTTGAAAACACTGTGCTTAGATATTCACAAATTTTAAGGTGTTTTGATCTGTGTTGTGCGGTGTTGACTTGAAAAGGTTCCAAGCCAGAAGAGGTCTTAATTGGGCTAAAATGTCCTTGATATAATTTGTTCCTGGGTGGTGTTTAAACTTTAGCAAGAGCTGTGTAAATCTGACACTGAACCCAGATAAATCTGGTGAGTGAGATCTTTCAAAGAAGCATTAAGGTCTCATGGAATTGTGCTTACTGGTATCAGCTGATATCCACCCATTTTTGTTACAGCTTGAGAATGCAAACAAAGAAAGAAAAGTATTGGGTCATACTCACAGATTTAAATGTTTCTTCTTTTGTTCGGAAACACAAATGTCAGGGTTTGGATACATGGTTAGCCTCTGCCACAATCATCTGAAATTAATCAGGTTTAAACCTGTGAAAGGCACTGTGAAACCAAACAACAGTGCCTTAACATGAAAGTAAGGGAAAATTGTTCTGGGATTTCCCTAAGTCAGTCATCTTTGGTGTAGCCTTTCTGTGAATCTTGTCAACAAAATTAAGACTGACTTCAGTGGAGCAGACCTCTCCATTAGCGCCCAAGAGTGACAACCCCTGCTGACCTGAGCAATGGCACACCCAACTTGGGCTCCTCCAGCAGGAGTTGTTGGTGCACATAGCTGTCACAGACTACATCTCCTAGCCTGACAGTCTAGCTTAATTCTTAGAAAGCAACAGAAGAAGAAAACAGTCCCCAAGCTGTGAATGAAGTTGTACGCCTCACTGGCATCACCAGGATTTGATTGATGATTTAAAACACAAGTGCCTGTGTAGAATTTATGGGAGCCAGTGACTTCATACTTCTGAAGAGAGAGTGGCACTATTAGGGCTTCCTATACCAGAGGATCAGAAATGCTATGCTCTACTGACTGCCATAGGTGGGTGGTCACTTCAGCCTTTTATCCAGTAGTTTATGACTACTCATAAAGTCTTAAAATGCGCTGTTATAGCAATACCCAGAAGGAAGGACGGACTGCACAAAGTATAGTGGAAATCTAGCAAACCCTGCCTTGGCATTGCTGGTAACTCCTTTGACAACAAAGCCATTCACGTTTTGGAGGCAATAAAATCTCATTGTATTCCCTCCCACTTCCTTCCTCTTCATCCTGCATGTGCTTGTGAGGAAATGATCCATTTCTCCTACAAAGGTGTCCCTCTCACTCTGTTTTGGGGGAAATGCAGAACTGATTTTTATTTTGTTTCCAGATCTACCATCCTATTCTCTACAGCATATTCCTGTTCAGACTCTGTGGCCAAGTTTCTGAAGAACTCCACGACACAAGAGTTGTGTGCACCTGGATGCTTTGCAGTGTGAAGGGGCTGGTTCAGAGCTGCACTGATTGCTGCTGTGATCCAAAGTGTCACCAAGGGGTAAAGCACTTGGCAGGGCAGAGCACACATGCCTTCTACTCCTTGCTGTAGGGATGAGAGGGGGGCTTGGGAGAGATACTTAATTTTAACCCATCTGTAAGACAAGTACTTTTGCTGTGAAGAGCATTGACATCTCCTCCTGGAAAGACCTAGGTATTAGCAGTATTAAATAAGGCTTAAAGCCTTTGGCTTTTTCTTGTTTCCAGTTGCTTGAGCAGTAATATGTTCATCTGATGGGAAACTCACCTGTGGTTTTCCCATATGAAACTTAATATTAAGTTCTCCTAGGTGGATTCATAAAACATTCCTCATAATCCCCATTTATTTAAAGCCATTTTGCAGCTCTGAATAGTACAGTGCCTCATAAAGAACGTTTCCTTTCATTCAAAGACCATTTGCATTTTATTTGTGCCTCAGAGGAAGAACAATCCAAGCTGATTACAATCCACAGACACTGTATGTAATGAAAAATTAATTGCATCAATCTTTTTGCTGTACTGGTCTTAACAACTCATTTTCAACCGGTCATTTCTCCACCTGCTCACCGAGGCCCAGGCAGCTGAAGCAAGCCCATCTCTGACACTGACTGAATACCAATGAAGCCAAGGTCACCTAAAGCCAAGCGAGTGGGAGAACAGCACCCAGAAAAAGACATCACTTCTGGACCAGCAGCAATCACTGTGTGATAGAAACCGAGTAAGGAGCTGGAACACAAATCTTGGTGAGAGCACATTGACAAATACACCCGTGCAGAAGGAAAGTTGCAAAGGAGAAGGAAGGATGTGTTGAAATGAGAACAACAGAGGTAGTTCAGGCTGCCTTCATCAGAACTGTCACTTGGCAAGCATTGATGGTGGCTGTAAATCAAGATTTGCATGCTGGCTTCAATGCTAGTGATTTGTTCTGCCAGGTAAAGTGCTCTTGCAGAATGCATATTTATCAGGACATGGTTTCTGCTTTCTACAGTCAAAGTTGCTAAAATACAAAGGAAAAGGAAAAGTATCCATTAAAAATCCATACTTTACAAAGCAAGAAGAAAGAGCAGGGGGTGTGTGGGCAGGAATAACACCTGCTACCTGCCTGCATCAATAACCCTGCAAAGCAGTAATTTTTATCCCCTGCTTGCACCGAAAATGTTCTTTGGGTGCAATTCAGTGCTAGCCATAGGTAAAGTATTTCATGTGCAGGAAGTATTCCATGTTGAACTGTGAAAAATTACCAGAACTGGCAAAGGAGTGTAATTTCTTGATATTGGTTGAAACTGTTCGAGTATTTCAAATTCTCTTATGACTTGATCAGAGCCCTTAGATAGCTGAATTTCAGCCATCTTGTGGAGAATTTAGTCATCATCCACTGCCTGAGGAAATGGTTGTTTTTATATCTCACCACCGTTTCAGATTATTTTAGGAAGAGAAGTGTGTGGCAGAGTAGTCAAGGGAAGAGTCTCAGCCAGGTGGGACAAGAAGGACATGGTGATTACATGGATCATTAGGAGAAGATATATTGTTAATACAGTATCTAAATATTGATAATACAGTATCTAAAAAACAACTAATTTATTACAGGTTTATAGTCTTTGGCCTTGCAGAAATCACAATTAAAAAGCAGCAAAGCACCTATGGAGCTATTTGAGGATTTTAACTCTGTATTTGACCAGCTCTTAGCATTTTTACTCACAGCCTTGAGAGACCCACTTTATCCCATTGGCCCATCAGGTTTTTATACCCTTTTGCAGGCCAGTGTGCACCCAAGTCAATCACACGCATCTCGACTCCCCCATCTCTGGAAGCATTAATTATGTGAATATAATTAATTATGTGAACACCTGGTGTTCTTATCTTAGGACAAATGACAGTGCCCCTCAGGAACAGGAAAGGGAGGATGTGTGCAAGTGTGTGACACATGCACACACCAAAGATCAGAATATCTTTTGTTTCACTCGCATTGTGTCCTGTATTTCTCCAGTCGGTTTTTCTATTTCTGCTTAGGTGTATGCACATTCTCCAAAGTAAACAAACTTGTGTTTTTGAAGGAAGATATTTTATCTATTGGGGATCCAATGTAACCTGTAGGAACTTTAAAAAGAAAACAAGACAACATTTTAAAAAATACGTTGTGGTTCCCCATGTAGCAGAATTTAAATTGAATTTTTTTAATTGATTGTAATCATTACTTTTAATTTTCCTCTAGAAAGTGCTTGCTACAGTCCAATAGTGGAGGGAAGAAACAGCTGGTCTGTGCATTTGTGAGTGAGCAGCATTTAATAAGGTAATATGTTCATTTTCTAGGTGTCAGGAATTATGAATTTATGCCAGGTCAAATTAGTGCACATGTTTTCACACAGCACAGTGAAGAGCTCCATAAGCAAGCACTGTGGTGTTTAGGATGCTTGTGAAACATCTACTTCTGGAATAAGAGGAGAGCCTCTGCGTTATGGAGATGTTATGGAGATGCAGCCTTTTAGAACAGAAGTGACAGGTCACATTTAACTCACACCTCAGTATTCCCCCCAAATAATTGAAACCAACACAAAGCTGCTGGCTGCTGTAAAAAATGTGACTGGTGCACAAGGCCCCGGCTCCTATCATTCTCCTACTACAAAGTGCCCCATAGTGTTTCAGTAACATGAATAAAAACTTAATTTTCCTTCTTCTGCCAAGATAGCAGTATGATATTGTGTTTGTAGTGTAGGTAAAAAACAGACATCAAACTCTATTAAACTTGGGGCTAGACTTTTTTGCTGCTTCCTGTAACCAAATAGTAAATATTGACTGAAGTAAGTTTATCAATATTTATTTTGAGGGAAAATAAATCTTCCTGTTTGCAAAACTATAGAGCCAATTTTGTCAGGGAAAGAGATGACTCAAATGGTAAATTTCCCAATAATAATCTCTGTGGCTTTCAGCAAACAGAGGACTAGGGAACATTCAAAACTGACTTCCAGAGGTAACCAGGTGTTAATGCCAGACGGGTGCCCAACAACTTCTGCTTTTAGACACAGTGCCATTTTTAGAACTGTTCCATGAACACCTCCATTTAGAAGGTGATGATGCACTTGTGCCTGTAGAGAGACAATAACTGCATGGTTTGGGCACCTACTGCCCAGACAGGACAGAGGAGATGCCTTGGGTGCAGGGTGTGATGCCAGTCCTGCATAGAAGATATTTACTTCATATGCCAAACACAAGGAGAGCACAGGCTTGTGAGGGAAAGGGAGAATGGGGAAGGCAGAACTTAATGTGGGCAGTACTTCTCAGCCCAGAGAGATCACAGAGGGACAAAGAGGTGTGAGACAAGAATAGAAATAGCTAGGCAGTCTGCACAACTGTAACTGGGGAGAAAGCAGCTGACCTTATTCAGCTAATGAGATGTGAGCCAGTGCTCCTGCCAGCACAGGAGGGAAGGGACGTCCCTGGTCCTGAGGGCACCCTGACAGCAGCATGAACAGATCAGGCACAATGGTGGAGGGACAGAGTCCTGTGCAATGTGCTCTGGGATGACCCTTCTTGAGCAGGAAAGTTGGAGCGGATGACCTGCTGCGGTCCCTTCCATCCTGACCCATTCTGCGACACGAGCTGGAGCTCTTTGGCCTGGCACACTACAGTCTGTGAGCAGGAGGTTCAGAAAACTGGCCAATACTCTAATTTCAGCTTTTGTAGTCTATTCTTTCCTGCTCAGCTCTGCTCTTTATCTTGTTGCCTGTGCACAAAGTCTTTGTGGATCTATACGTATCAGTGAAAGGTCTGAGTCAGCCCTGAATTTGCCCTTGGCTAGAGGAAGTAAGTTGTGGCACTGAACTAGATGCAAGTGGTGCCTTGTGCTTACTGAGGCTGGACTAGGACTTTGCTATCACTTGTTTTTCCAGGCTCTATCAAAGAGTAGAACAGCTTTCCCCCTTTCTTCCACCCTCTCACTGGAAAATCACACACTTTCAGGGGTAGAGATTGGCTTCTCCTTTCTCCTTACTGCTCTACCCCTTTCACTGGGAGGGAGAGAAAAGGATTGTCTTGAGACCAATAAATGAAGAGTTCTGCCAACATGATTTAATACTGACTGTATAAAGTGTCAATTATTAAATGTTCCATTCCCAGCGATAAGGAAAGGAGGAGATGGATTACCAGTTCAGTGACACATTGGAAAATATGCTTAGCTGATATGAATACCCAAATTGTCAGGTTAGAGATTACTTCATTGGATAAGACAGGAGCACCTGGAAAGGTGCAAAACACAATTCTTCATGCAGCAGGAGGAATAACTTGCCTAAAAGTACTTCAACAAATAGTTTTGACTGATTATAAACAGTGATCCTTGAATTATTTTCTGTTGACCTTCATGAAAGTACCTGAGTATCAGGAGGATTTGGGGGGCTCCAAAAGCAATGCTGTCACTTGCTTTGTTTTCAGCACAAATTCTTGGATATTACTCATTAAAGTATGTGTATCTGGGAGAAATGGTTATAAGAGGGCAACTATTTTTTTAAGAAATATTTTGTCTTTGGAAATTTTCTTGACTATTTATAGGAGCATAAAAGGTGAGATGTTTTAATGGTGGAATCACTGCCAGCTCCTGCAGGGTAAAAAAAAAGCCTGTCAAAATCCAATCAGGAGTCATCATCCTAAGGTGTTAAAGTGGACTGAATAGCCATTGTTCCTCATTCTCTGTGTCATCATGGCAGTGATGACTATTCTTATGTCTCTCAGTCTCTTAGTGCCTGACTGCTTAAAAGCCTGTTTGCATGCACACATCTTGGTACTTGTGAGTTTGTGGCATTAGGGAGCCGATGGGAGTCACTTTCCCTTCCTATAAAGTCTCTTTCTGACCTTTCTCACATTGTTGTTACAATGCTACAACATTGCTTCCTTCCTGTTTCTGACGTGTTTGTGTGTGTGTGTGTGTGTGCTGCACAGGTGACATGAGCAGTCTGCAGCTGTACCTCAGCTCAGTCTCTCGTGCTAGGACAGTATGCTGGATGGAGACATCCCGCCAGGATAATGCACTGGCTGGAGGCATCCTGCTGACTCCACTGAAAAGGGAGGCTTTTTGTTTTCAGAAATCAGGTCTTGTCCCCTCTGCCTTCTTTCTACAGTGGTTGTTAGGAAGGCAGTTGGGGTGACCTTTTCTCCCTGTATGCTGTTGAATTACAAGCTTTTGCTTTCCTCATTTTCTCTGGAGTTCTAGCCCAATTTTCCCTCCTAGAAACCACACTGATTTTCCAAAATGCTTCCATTTATCAAACAGTATCCTGAGGATTTTCCTAAGAAAGGGTATCCAAGCCCAGGAATAATGCCTCAGACATCTGTGCTCCATTTCTAAAGTTGAAAAAGAAAGCAACGTGATCCAACTTGCTGTCCTCGTGCCATTGTTACTCTGCATAAAGATTGAACTGGCAGGATCTGCACAAATTACCTCCTTTGGAATGTAATTTCATTGTGAGGACACAAAGAATAGGTAGAAGAAAAAGCACATAGCAAATTTAGAACTAATATTGTAGTAAAAGAGGTACCAACTGAAGGGGAGGGCCTTTAAAAACTAATGTTATATAATGAAATAAATGTTAACATTCCATACTGTACAGAAGAGTTTCCTTAAGGCTATGTTCTGCCATGGCAGGATTTATCTCTGTAGGTGAATGGAAAGACAATTGCCAAGAAGAACAGCCACAAGCGAGTCATTCTCTCTTCCTGTCCTAGCAGTGACAAGTGGCAGAAGAAAGATCAATCATCACTCTCCACATTGCTCTCCAGGATTTGAAGTGGTTTTATGCAGGACCTGGAGGAAATGGAAGATGCTTGGAAACGTGATTCTAACTGCTGAAGATTGTACAGATTTTCCCCAAATGGAGGAACTTGTTGAGGACCCTTGAGTTTGCGGGTATCCAGTTTTTCTGTACGATCTCTAGCCCAATCCTCCTTGACAAAGGGCAGCTCTTCTTTTCTCCAGACTTTCTCTCTTGCCTCTAGGCTTTGGGATTCCTGAGGGCTGGCCTTAGCAGTAAACACTGAAGCAAAGAAGCCATTCAGTAACTCTACCTTCTCTTATCTTTTGTCACCTGGAGACCAGTGAGTCACCTGAGTTCTCCTCAGTGTTGTCTGAGTCATCACCAGGCTTAACCTGTGCCAAAGGACAAAAAGAACCTAATACTGAATGAAAAGATTTTTTGTTTCCCAATAAAAGTGCGAGGATGGTGGTGGGAATGTTGTGAAGAAAAGGTTTTAGGGAATTATTTAATGTCATGCTTGTAGATCGAGGGCTTTAATAAAATAAAAAGAGCGAAGACAAGACTATGTGCACCCTGATGATGAATGAATATGCCTGCTTAGTACTTCAGGGATGGATTAAGCTGTTGAAAAAGCATTCAACATTGGCTAAAGAACTGTAATATATGTGAAATTTCACAGTTAATGCATCATTAAATAATTTGCTGCAACTGATTTATAGGTGCAATATACTACACTATGTCAAAGTGTGCAGGATAATAAATGGTATCACAAAAATATACTATTGAAACTTTTGTTCTAATCAGTCTTTTGAGTTTTAGTAGAACATAGTTCTGCAGAATTGTCCTATTGATCCTGATAGAGTAACATGTAAAAGCTTCATGCAACATATATTTTAAGACCTTTTCTTAAGCAATCTGGGTTGTGGTCCAGTGAATCAGGCACTGGGTTTTGACTTGTGGGACCTACACTCTGGTCCTTGCTCTGTCATTGAAACTCTAAGCTGCTGACCTAAGTTTTTCCAGGCTGAGTGCTGTAATACCCACTTTGAGACCTGTGCTCTCTCTTTCTATGGATTCAATGTACAATCCCACCCCCTACCTGCACATATTGGACACATAGGGGCAGGGAAGGGGGTGATAACCATGGACCTATGAATCCAACCTTTATAGGACTTGGGTGACTTACTGCTCCTGGGGAATGTCTTACCGCTCCCCATATTCAGTGTTTGAAAAAGAAACGCTTGTTCCTTCTCTTCCAAAACAGAATATTCAGGGCAAAAAACAATCCACAAATCCTACCTTGTTAGTGCTTATTTTCAGTGTAAAACTCTTTACAGAAGAAGCAAATGGTCTTGGTTCACTTTGGATCTTGCCCAAAATGTTCTTCTCCTTGCCCTTCCACCCTCCACTTTCCAGAATGTGCCTAACCTCAGGTTGCTGGGTCTTGCTAAGCAAGATTCACAGTCTCTATTACTGAAGGAATGTTCTCACTTGTAAAAAGCAACGATTTACTAGGCCAGGTATGGAGAAGAGTAGTTTGATCTTGGAAAACTGGTGGTGAGACATTCAGATGAAGGAGGACATCTCTTCTAGTCCCTATAGGATGGTGCTTGTGCTTAGAAATGTCTCTTTTGAGACCAATGTAAAGGACTCTGATGTTTGCTGGTGCATTTAGATCATCTAATGGATGAGCTAATTGTAATTAATAATTTATTTGATTAATTTAACCCCTTTAAGATTTTGTGCTGTTCAGTTTGCAAACAAGACTATTTTTTCCATCTTTCTAAATTATTAAGCAGGCATTTTATTCAGCTATATTTCAGCCTACAGGAAATAATTGCTAAGTTTTATTTGAATCTGTTGTTCATACTGTGTGATTGGTCATGCTGTAATTAAGAACTGTATTCTTTCACATTTTGTTAGAGTCCAGAGTATACCAATGATCTCTAATTACAGAGTTACAGAATCACAGAATATGCTGAGTTCAGTTCTTGGCCCTGCACAGAACCATCCCCAAGAGACACACCATATCCCTGAGAGCATTGTCTAAATGATTCTTCAACTCTGTCAGCCTTGGTGCTGTGACCACTCCCCTGGGGAGCTGTTCCAGTGCCCAGCCACCCTCTGGCTGAAGAACCTTTTCCTAATATCCAACCTAAACCTCCCCTGACTCAGCTTCATGCCTTGGGTCCTGTCGCTGGTCACCACAGAGAAGAGATCAGTGTCTGCACCTCCTCTTCCCCTCAGCAGGAAGGTGTAGCAGCAATGAGGTCTCCCCTCAGTCTCCTCTCCTCCAGGCTGAACAGACCAAGTGACCTCAGCCACTCCTCACACAGCTTCCCCTCAAGGCCCTTCACCATCCTTGTTGCCCTCCTTGGGACAGTCTCTAATAGTTTCAGTGTCTTTTTTACATTGTGGCACCCAAAACTGCACACAGGACTCGAGGTGAGGCCACCCCAGTGCAGAGCAGAGCAGAAAAAATCTCCTCCCATGGCAAGAGACTTCACCGGTTCCTCCATCCTCACTGGCTGCTCATTGTCCAGGAGCTCCATGCAATCTCAAGCCCAGGCCTTCAGTCTTGGTCTGATCAAAGCTGGAAGTGTCCCTGTTTCAGTTCTGCTCCCAGATTGTTGCTCAGGTTTCCTGGGTTGACAGCAAACCTGACTTGTTACTCTCCCTTACGGTCTCTGGACTGCTGATAGGAGCTGTCACTGCCTCTGCCCTGCCTGGGCTGCCCAGCGCAGACACGTCAGGGCCATGCCCTGTCACTCAGGTCACTGCCCTGCTCATGTTGTTGCTCATCCTCAGCTCCCAGCTTGCCTTCCTTTGTGAGGTCACTCAAACCTTGCAGCTCTCTGGTAAATGTTTTTTTTTACTGGAGTAATCCTGAGGAGAGTGTTTAGTACAAAACATAAAAGAGAATCTCTCTCTGCCCTGATCCAAGGAAAAATTAAATTGTCTTTTAGCAGTGATTTTGGCATTTTAAAGAAGAAGGTGGTTCATATTTTGAATGAAACTTTAAATTTGTCTAAGTGCCTGACTGCAACAGTGTTTGTAATCAGTGATAAGGGAGAACCATTATGTTTAATAAGTAGGAGGTGTCACTAATGTAAATGCAACTTAAACACTAGAATGAAGAGCTTTTGTGAAAAGAAGCATCCATAGCTCCTGAGTAGATTCTTAATATTGTTCAAAATCAGACAGCTTTTGAAGGACTGATTATTTAAAAATAACCTTTAAGGTGAATCATGTTTTGAGATGGAGATGTAACTCTTTTAACATTTGTGTGGTTTAAAAACTTCTTTCTAGAGGTCAAGAAGTCTCACTATCCAAGGGAAAGACTTCAAAATGCATTAGAGTTGCACAGCACCCACATCCCTATGAGACCAGATGCAAAGGATGCTAGGAAAAGATGGTATTCCACTGGGGAAGGGAAGGCAGACATTAAAATGTTAGGTTTGGTCACACTGAGCATGGCAGTTCCCTTTTCAGAATATATACTGTACTGAAGTTGATGGGAATGCTGATCTGAATTACAAAAAGACCAAGAAGTACCAGGCACCCTAGTGAATTCTAGACCACACAGGACTATTAGCAAATTTTTATAACATAAGACCAGCTCTCTGCCAGTGCAAATCAGCTGACTCTTGCTGAAATACATGATCTCAGTTGAAGTAATCAGTCACAGTTATGCTACTTTACGATGTATTCCAACTGAAAATCTGTCCGAGAGTATGTGCTAACCTCCCTAATTGACAGAAAATGTTTCCAAGATTAAAAACTGACTTAAACATCGCCATCATCTCTTTAGTACCAATCTTTACTGTACCATATGTCTGATAAAATACAGTTACTGCAAAATAAGAAAACTGCTGCCAAGATGGAGAATCTGTTAAAGGAGTCACTTTTATTTTAAGCCTTGGAAATACACTAACCTCTAAGAAAACAGTCACTTGGAAAGGACCTTGGTGAGCTAGGGTCCATTGTCAGAAATGTTGCAGCTAATTAGCAGCCAGAGTTTCCAGAGAGAACAAACTGACATGATGGAATGGCTCCTTGCAGAGTCTCAGCCCCCAAGAGTTTTGATGCTGGCACAGTTACTGATGCGACTTCTACATGAAATTAATCTAAAGAGGGAGCCACAACAAAGAACTTCTAAATGAAATGAATGTTCAGTAGCTCATGCCTGTTTGGCACTTGCTTATTGGCCACTGCTTTTTCAATTGCAGCATTTTCAGGAGATGCAGTCATGGTGGAAAACAAAATTTTATGGCCCTTCTAGTTCTGTAAGTTACTTACTACTATTATGAGTATTCTGTGGGTTGTGTAGAGTTGATACTTTTCTTTTTCAGCACAGAAGAACTTGTGCTTTTGTCATAAAAGTATTTGCACTTTGTCCAAGTTTTCTCCACATGTAGTGAGTTACCCCACCAATTCCAAAAAGCTTCTGTATTGTCATCTTCAGGATATCTCCTTTTGGCTCTCAGTGAGTAAAGATTCCAAACCACTGCTGTAGCTGGCAGACTGAAGAGTCCTTGAGATCCTTCTTTACTTTTAAGTGCACAATTTTGATGCACTTTCCAGAGAACAAGATAAGAAATCATGTAACTTGCAGTGAATCTCAGTGATGAAGCTATCCAGCATGGAATGAATTAGCTGCCACTATCTGAAAATCACTTGTGTGAGGTAAAAGCATTTTAAGTGATGAATTAAATATCATGGCTCTAGTTGCATGAATGAGCAAATAGAAAAGAATGTTATTGCCACATAGCTTGGTGAATCTTCCAATCTTTCCCGTGTACAGATGTGTCATCTCAACAAAGGCCTCTTTGTTTGCTTTCAGTTTCTAATTTCTATTTCATCCTTGGAAGAGTTATGTGTAGGCACAACAGCCTTCCTCCAGTAAACACTCCTTCAGTATTATCCAAGCTGGATGTGATTCAGACTAATGAAGCAAAAAATCAGCTTCTCATATGTGGGCAGAATGAGCAGAATTGCTTCCTTCTCTTGGTACAGTCTACCTCATCAGAGGTGCTTTTGAAGAAACAATTTTTTGTTCTTTCATGTTTCAGTTATTTTTTCTTCATCCAGATCAGTCTGCACAAAAGGTGGATATTGGGAATTAATTATTGCTTGTTTCTGCAAATATTGTTACAGTCTGGATTCCATCCCTGCAATTTAAATGAACAATTGGTACTTTACTGACCCCATTTTCTTGTAGCTATTTCAGGAATTAGAGTGGTTAGCAAAGACCTTACTGGCAATAACAGCTGATGGTGCTCGGCAGAATGATTACCGTGTTCATTCCCTGTCTGTTCTCAAACTGCAACTGTGTTCAAAGGGGAAAGAAGCTTCCTTCAATGTGCTCAGGTTGTGCCTGCTTGGCTGAAAGGCTCAGGTGCAGGCATGAAGCTCAGAAAACTTCAGTCCATACGTTTACCTCTGGTGATTCTCTGTGCCTCTGCTTTCCCAGGGACCACGGTCAGCAGTGTTTCCTTTTGTACAGCAGTGTCTTGGCATCCCTTTGCATGCCACAGGGCCCATGGGGGAACAGGAGTTCTGCCGTGAAACATTCTCCAGAGTGGCTAAGTGCACCCCCACAGCATGGGAAGTGTCCTGCTTCCCACAGGAATCACTTCTGCAGTGCAAGGCTGCAAACAGCATCACTGCCACGCTGGCAGCGGGTCAGAGACTGGGAGCTGAGCCCAGCTCCCAGATTAGCTCTTCCTCTTGTGACTGCTCTCACCAACTCCCACCACTCTGCTGTGGGAAGCTCAATCAGCCTCTCAGACTTGCTCAGACTCTTAATTTCTGGACTGAGAATTCTCTGCGCTGAGTTTAACCAATTTAGTGGGAAATGAACTTGTGGAAAGCAGCTTCCAAAGCACTCTTCTGACAGCGTGCGATTTCCCCCTGCATTTGAACAAGCATAACAGACGCAGAAAAACCCCATGCGTGTATTCACAAGTTTTGTTTTGAATACTTCTCCCAAGAAAGAGGACAGCAATTCCTTTATAGAACAATTTCCCACTGAAGGAAGTAAAATTTAACTACTCACCCACCTCATAAATATTAATTTGCAGTTAATAAGTCTTTTTTTTTTTGTGCTGATAATTTGAAATTTTGCTACAAATGTCTGGCCTGTCAAAGCCTGCATATTAATTATAAGTAAACGTGACTCCTCATCTTTATAAGGAAATAATAGTTTAATCTCAGGACTGTCACTTTTCTTTGGGAATGATGAATGACATCTTGGGAATGACACTGACAGCAGTGTCAAACAGCTTATCACAGCTGATACTTCAAAGTGTCTGAGATTTGGCTAATGGTTGAAACAATAAAATAAGGAGATCAGCAAACTAGTGAACAACTCCATTTGTAGTTCTCCCATGCATAAGAGTCCAGGCTATTTTATGGAAGAATTACTAATTTGTGTGGTGGTATAATTGAGCAGGTCATTGTGATCCCTGCTTTTGGAATAAAACTTAGGGCAGGTTGATTAGTGTGCATATAAATGCAGTTTTTCTGAAATGCACTTCAAACCGGAGTGAGGTTTCAGGAAGATTAACTTTCTACTATTATTATTAACAGGCAGGTCAACAAAGGTCCTCAGCACAAAGTAGGTGTCATTTTAGGAACCATGGCTAAATGCAATGTACTTTAAAAAATATGATCCAAAATAGAGAGGATTTGTTCTTGTTTTTCTCACAGTGGCTTTCATTGCAAGTCCAGCCAAGTATGTCAGAGTTAGAGCTGCAGGAACTTAATTTCAGCAGAGGTGTTCTTGAAAATGTGTCCCTATGATATTGGCTGAAGCTGCCTCTCCAAGCTCTCTGGGGATATGTCTACAAAATATACTACAAACAGATGCAAGTCACTCTGTCACTTGCTCCAAACTGATATGAAGCTCTCTGAACAATGTTCACGTGGCCCCCAGTGGGCTTCTGCTTCCCAGCTTGCGTGCTCTCCCTCTCATCGAGGCTTGTTATCTCAATACCCTGCTGTCAGCTCTGAGCCCATGTGTTGGCAAAATATTATGTATAGACATCTACTGCCTAAGAAACAGCCTCCACAGGTCCCTGAGCCCAGAGTTTCCCCAGATTCTCATCTCCAACATCAGACTTTCTGTTTTCCCTGGAGGTAGAATCTTGCAGATTTCCCACGCTAGACCAGGATTTGACTACCAGAGGCAAAACAGGTCTGCTGTAACCATTTCCTAGTATTTGCTGAGGTTCTCACGTGTGGAAACCTGTGTCTGATTTTTGTAAAAACAAAGAATTTTTTGTTTCATGAAGCTTGAACTGAAATGATTTTTAAAAAGCTAGCTGGCATAGTTAGTTTCATCTAATCTGACACTTTCTCAAAGGAAAAATTAAATAAACTTTCCTCCTCTGTGTATGACCGAGGTACTATTGAGAACAAGTAAATAACTTCTGGTTCTTGCTAGGACCTGAAAGCCTCCCTAAGACAAATGAAATCTCCATTTCTGCATGTCCTGATCACGTACCCACCTCTCATTTGAACTGTGTAAACTCAAATCCCATGCTTCTGCAGTTAGTTCAGTATTAGAACCAGTGCTGAGAGAGGAGCACCAGAACACTACGTATGTATCAGAAATGAAGCTGTCATATACAAATTGTAAGGACAAGAGGAATTGCATTGGCAATAGGATCTGTCTATTCTCAGAAGCTCCCAGATATAAATAGCAGTGTTTTAGGTATGTACTGACTGCATCTAAAAAGCAGCCTATAAAGATCCACTGAGATGTCTGTTACACTTTAACAAAAAGAAAACCACCACTTGACACCAGCTGGGTAGCTTGGTAGGTCATCCTTAAATATATAATGCCTGGAGAGCAGAGGCACTGTGCTGGTACTCACTGCCACAGCACTTTGTGCATTGCTCCTCTCTGCTCAGGGGCTGACATCCATCCCTGTAGATGATTTTGTTGTGCAGAGCAGCTCTGGATTTGGGCAACCAAATTGTTCTAAAATAAACCCTATATACATACATACATACATACATACAGACATACATACATACATACATCTATATATATAAACACATCAGTCATTCAGTGACATTTCACTCTAATCTGCCCCAAGGGGTCTGTTAACAAGAATCTCATTTACCTTGCCTTCAGGGGTGGGTGGTAACATGAGGTGCTACAGTGCTTCTCTCATTGGAAAAATATCTGCATCCCAGGCTTTGCTGTCTCCATGCAAACCTCTTTTGTCCAATGTACAAGCTGCATATATTGCCTGTTTAAGTCAGGAGTAGATGGGCAGTGGGCAGCCCTGCTGGCACTGATAGATCTTAATTGTCTTGACCAGCCTCTCCCGGGACTCTTACCCTCTGTCCATGACTCCAGGAACTCCATTTCAGCTCAGGGCTTGCATCCCATTCCTGGGTCATCCTGTGGGTATACTTTTCTTTAGTCCTGTCTTTGGTTTTATCTTCTGCTTCTCCTGCCTTGATCCCCTGAAAGGTCCACAGGACTGATCTGTGACTTTGCCTGCTACAGAAACCTGCTGCCAGCTCCCTGCTCTGCCTACCCCATTTGGGTGCTGTGAGGCTGCTCCCTGGTTGGTGAGGTTACTGCTCTGCCTGTGCTGTGGTCACCCTTGACTCCTGGCTTTTGTTTCTTTCCAACGTCTGGCTTCTCCTGTTAAAAAAACCAGCAAGCATAGCTAGCAAACTGAAGGTGCTGGTTATAAATCTTCTGGGCAAGACTGATGCAGGGCATGCAGTGCTGCTCAGAGATCATTATTTTTATGACTGTGGGGTCTAGAGGCTCCTGTCACTTTGGTAGCTTCTTGCACAAGGCTCTGGCAATGGAGAGTGTCAGGGAATCCCATAAAATTGCCCTGTCTCAAGAGCCAATGTAGATGTTAGGGGTGTGGAGAAGGAAACTGGAATCATTTACCAGTGCTGCAAAGAAAGTGGAACTTCCTGTGAAAAAGGAAGAAATAGAGCCCAGCTTGCCAGGGACCTTGTCCTTTTCCTCAATAATCATGACATTCAGGGTACATGCAGCACAAGGCACCTCGACAGATTTATCCTGTGGTTATTCTACAGGGTTTCTGCTTCACTTCTGTGTCTCCACAGTTAGAAGATACTTGTGAAATATGTGGGTGACTCTAGTGTCAGGATGAATGTACTGTCACAAAATCAGTAGATATGCAATGGGTCAAAACCATAACAGGTAAATATATGAAGAGAACTTAAATATTGAAATGAAGGGTTATGCATCTTCAGGGTTTGACTCTCTTTTCAGCTTCACTATTTAAAATGTACCTGTTAATGCCCCGCTAATATAATTAGATGTAGAAGAATAGCTATAGGTAACAAACATGATATGGCTTTGGAAATTTCTTTGTGTGACTTGTGGATGGAAAATCAGATTAGCTATTCAGCACAAACCTGGCACACGTCTGTAAAGGAAAAAGATTGAAGTGATTTTAAGCTTTGCCTGTTTTTTTGCCCTATCTTTAAGCTTTGCCTGATTTTTTGCCCTATCTGAACATGATATGAAAGGCTGCTTCGCCATTTTGCTGGCAGAGAAAACAAATGGATTGTCCAAGAGAGCAATTTCCAACACATTAATGGTAAATTGAAAAAAAATGCATCAAAACAGGAGGCTTCATGTCAAGAACATCAATTCCCTTCACTCTCCATTTGGCCTTGGACAGCCTTTGACTGAAAGCGTTGCGCTGAAGTGAATGACAAGTGGAGAATGGAGGTGATGCATAAAGGTAGTGTGGGGAAAGAAGGCAACTGATATTGGATCCTCACCAGTAGCCCATGTGTCTTGTTGCTGGGGTATAGTGGAGATGGATGGGAGAGGGCAGGAGGAACTCATCTGCTTGAGGAGGTTGCTTAATAGACAAATAGCTAAAGCAAAGGGACAATATAGAGGCCTAATAGAGAAATATAATCAGATTCCCATCAGCTTTTTCTGGACAATAACTCTGGTGTGTGTTCTGGTATAAACCTGCTACCCAATGCTTTACATCTCATTTTTTCAGCCACATTTTCAGAGGTCAGAATCCCTCCACCAATGTGTTTTAGAGCAGCAACTGTGCTACCTTAGGACTTGGATGCTGCAGTGTTTCGCAGAGTTAGGCAATAGACAATGCTTTAAGGAGAGTCAGGGAGAATTCAGGGTGTGCAAGAAGTATATTTATTGTTTGTTTGGAACACTCACACAGAAGGCCTGCAACCTGGCAGCGTTTATACAAGGAAACGTAGTCCAGCTCCAAGACCCAGAGCCAAGTTGGTTTGCTCAGCCATGCATTGGGATTCTGTAGGAGAGACGAGAATTTAATCCTGACTTTCAAACCTCAGATGAATATTTCACAAAGAAGCACAATTTTTTTTGTGTTTTTGCCTGCAGGTGGTCAAAACTTCACCAACTTCATCTTGACTTCAGACCACTGCAAAGCCATGGCCAGCAGATGAACACTAGAGAGGTGGAGATAAGCTGCATGATGGATCTTTTCGATTTCTTCATGCATCAGGATGAAAGTCAAGACAGGGGGACATGGACATTGTAAAGGAACATGCTTTTAGCCTGCAGTCTAACCTCCTGTTCTGATTGTTTCCATTGCCTTTGGCAGTTCACTGGTACAAAAGGAAATATTGATTTAGAGATCTGTTGTAGCATTGTATCTTCCCTATTAAATACAGCGGGGAAATCAAGGATTCTGAGCATTGAATTTCAGAAAGGAAAAATTTCTCAGCTATTGAAGCAAGCTTTTCCAAACCATAGAAAGTACTATCAAAACATTAATGTAATATCAGAGCAGTCATTTAATTTGATTGGTTTTCTTCACTACCTTTCCCATGCTCCCACACTACAGTCAGCATTTGAGCTCTTTTGGTTCAGAAGATGCCTGCAGCATGGAAGAATGATGTGCACTTCCAGCTGTGCCCTGCTGCTCTCCAGCCAGCAAAATGGTGTGGGGCAGACCCATTCTTTCAGATTTCTACCAGCACCAGTATTGGAGGGTGTTTGCTTTCTGATGGTGTGATGTTCAAACTGTAAGTTTTTAATTTCACTTCCCAGCAGCCTAGCCAGCAACACTCCTAAGATGATTAAATGTTGGTTTTTGCCTGTTGAGCTCTGGCAGAGTGTTCCATGAGCACACTCATACCAGGAAAGCTCTTAGAGCAGTTGGCTGGCTCTGTAAGTATTCTGCCAATGAGAACTGGAAAGGCTGCAGTATTTATTTTGCTGATTTGTGGGCATTTCATTTTTTAAATGGGAGTCTTTGGTTGCAAAAATGCCATTGACAAAGCTAAAGCAGCTGCTTTAGAGACTTTCTCAAAGGAGCCTTTCTCCTGCATGTCTCAGGGTACTGTTAAAAATTGGTGAGTCATAAAATCTCTCTGTATTATACAGATGCCTAAAACAAAGAGGAAAAACAAAAGCATCTCCAGACTTCAAGAAAAGTTCTTCCTTAGTCTGGAAGGGACTGAAGGCTCTGGGTGATCCTTGTACAGTACCATACAAGAAGTTAAGAAGGAAAAAAGCCCCACATTAGCCTTGTTTGGAAAATAAGGTGGGTGAGAATTTATAGGCATTTCTGGCTTATTTGTAAATCAAATGGTGGGTGATATCTGCACCAAGGAACTTGAGAGCATGAGGTGTCTCAGCTGGGATGAGAATTAGACACAGAGTTTTGAGGAATTGTGTTCTTGGTGTTGAGCCAAATCCTGCAGCACCAGAGCATGGCCAGGTCTTACCATGTCAGGTTTACCCTCAGAGGTAGCTCTGTGCAGCTGGAGATTCAGTACCTTGTTTCTGAGCCTTTTTAGAGAAGCAGTGACTCAGCTGGAGCTCTTCTATCTGCTTGTGCCTTAAAACACAGAGATATGGGTTAACTTTTCCCTAAAAACTAAGAGAAAGCTGTCTTTTTAGCCAGTCTAATCTTCCTTTCACTCCTTCAGAAAGCTCAGATTGGGTATTTAATCCTGTTTTGCAGGATTCAGCAGCAGAGAATCACCTGCCTCACATTTGAAAGAGAAAAAGAATTGTTAGTCATCCTTATCTGTTGTTGTTGATATCTTCTTGTAGAAGACATGATTAAGGCTATACAAGGCTAAAAAAATATTCTGGGTCTGAAAATGGAAAAAAAGCAATCAAGAAAATTATGGCAGGGAGTTAACTTCTCCTGCAACGTTTATGTTTTGGAAGGTCAGTAGATAAGACATGTTGCAGATAATGTGAAAAGATCACTTACAGCATAGTTCTTACTTGAGCTAAATAAATCTAGCTCCAAATAGTGTTTTCTCTACAAGCCCCTTCTATGGCAGCAGTGCATGCAAAGGCTGCCTCTCCTGGATCCGTGCCTGGGACACCCTGTTGTCTTCAGCAAGGCTCACAAATGGAAACCAGTCACCACCCTTGGGATATCCCAGGCTAAGGAGACATACAAATGAGCAAGAGCATAGGAACCTTCTTCAAAAGAAGCTTCCTGTGGATGACCAAGGTCCACTAAAGTCCTGTTGAGGTGTAAACATTTTCTATGCTCAGCACAAAGCGAGGAGTGAGAGTAAGGAGCAATGTCCAACCTCAAAAGAACAGATGGTTCTCGGTTCCCTTCACTGCAAGCCTGTCCCCCTCCGAGCAGACCTCACTGCTGCTGTCTCCATCTTTTCAAAGCTGTTACTGAGACCATCCAACAACAGGACAGCAGCCTGTGGTCCTCTGGGAAGAATATTTTCCTTAAAAAAACCACAGCACAGCTGGCTTCAAGTGCTGAGTACCTAAACCAAATGATTGCAGTAAAAGCCCACTTGGGGCTCATTTCACAGCTTGGTACTGTTGTCCTTAGCTGAGGTGGCCAGATTGTCAGAGGTGCTGGGCACACGGAGTCTTTTTCATTGCCATTATTTTAATTGGGTGCCTTGCAGGCAAACTACTTCACAGGCTGATTAAATTTATGAATAATAATTATTTCATTAAGGTATACTGTACAATTAAGAACCTATCTTATTATATACATTTTTCCTTTTAATCTTTTCACTTCACGTAGTACCTACAGAATTAGCCACAATACTTCTGTTTAGGAATGATCAGAGGCAAGCTGAATACTAAAGCTAGAGAATATTGCAATCCTTCTGTTCCTAGAATTAAACTTGCAAATTTGCAATATTAATTACATGTACAGGTGTTGTGCAACCCATGTTACATTTGGTATGCTGCCTTATGAACTGAAGAATTGTAGTTCTTTTTTCTGGTTTACACCTTTTCCTTCCTAAGAAAGGTGCACATTAAGAGGACTTAAAAATGTACACCATGTTAAAGTTATGAGGATGGGACATATTTGTGCTCACATTAATGAAAGTTTCTCACACAGATCTTGTGTGACAAAACAGGAGCATTTCTGACTTGGAGGGTATTATAAAGAAATCCACACTGTTGGCCTGTTTTTAGCCAAAACACCAGCACAAGGAGTGCATTTTGCCCCACACTAACATGTCCTTGTTTCTTAAATGGCATTCTTCATGAATCCTCACCTTCAGTCTAACAGCAGGTGTATCAGATGCTGCCCTATTTGTGACTGCACAGCAGGGCTTTGAACCCCCTTACACTTCTCAGAGAGTCCTGGGGTAAGCAGTGCAGCATACACCACCCTCCCTGTTAAAACACCTTCTAGGCGAGGAAAAACAATTGTGCCTAAATTCAGCTGTAACTGATTTTATTTCTAGCCCCTGTTTCAGCTGGGGTTGCAGGTCTGTGCACTAATTTGGATCCTAATAGCCCAAGATTAGTGAATGTGTTCTCTGCATGGCTGCATGAATGAGGTCTGATGTAACACGGCAAAATTGAGAGTCTCTCTGTCAGGATGCTCACCACCAATGATGAATGGCTGGAGCTGTGTATTAATCTAGGTCTGGTAAAAACAGGCAGAAGACGATCTATAAAGATTTTCTTCCAAGGATTGCTATCAATACTATTTATCAGCTGAACAGCATGCTATAGGGGGAGGTCTGGTTCCGGCCTCTCTTACCTCTCAGCTCAGTAACGCCCACAGCAGTGGGTGTTGGGAAAGCTGGCGCTCTCCCTGCTGCGGGAGGAGCAAAGCGTCAATAAGGTACACACGAGTTAGCAATTTCTGTTCAAGCTTCCCGTAAATAAGCCTCAGCCTTCTGCTGTACATCAGGGTGATGAAGAGGAAAATGGTGCAGCTCGATTCCCACGATAGCCATTTCTTTTTCCCTTTGACTTAAAGAAATGTCAGCCCACTCTTGACACATCTGAAATATCTGCACCGTGGCCTGAAAGACCTGTTTCAGGACTTGCTAGAAGACATATTTCATGTTCCTATTTAGTTTCTTTTTCTTTCTTTTTTTTCTGCTCCTGAGTCTTAGATAAACTGTTTGCTAATTATTTGCTTTAATGTTTCAGACTGTATTGTAGAAAACATTCCTCTTAGTCATATAAAGTAACTGCCAAGTCACAACTCTAATATTAATTAGCAAGGCTAACCAAGTGAGAACAAAATAATAAAGATCCTCTTCCCAAGTCCCCCACTATTATTCCCACATCACTCAATTCCATCTTTCTTTACCAGAGTTCATTTCTAAAATATACCCAAAAAGCACATTCTAGCCATGTCTGTACATTGAGAAGCTGCTCTCTTTCTCCATTTGTTTTACTGGAATGACTCAGAATAAAGCAATTTATACAGGAAAAACACCACTCAGTACCTCACCTGTTAATATCTTTTTTCCCCCCAACTCATGCCATAGTTGGGCTGTGGCAGATCTTTTCACATAAAGGTATTTCCTGCCAGGGAATGCAGAGGCAATGCTATTGCCTTTCCAGGGTCTCAGATGGTGTGTTACTGGACCTGCCTTGCTCCAGCTTCTGCCTTGCTCCAGCTTCTGCCTTGGGCCAGGGGAAGTGATGCCTGGCTCAGCAGCAAATTTGGGAGCTGACATAACAGAGCACCCAACCATGTTCAGAACACCCTTCTTTTAGCTCAAATCACATGAATTGAATAAGAAAAAGGTTTTTCTCAATAATCTGAGTTTTTTTGAGCCATTTACAAGCTCTTGGTCCCTCCCAAGCTGCCACAGATCCTGAGGGCAGGGGCAGCCTTACCAGTAGAAGGATTTTTTTCTTTCCAGACACTGCTTAAGCAGGTTTCCTAGGGGCAGTGACAGAGCAGGTGAGATACAGGCTAAGAAAGACACAGCACTTTCTCCTCCCATCCCCGTGGTTTCAGCTTGAACAGAACCAGTGTTGTACCACGGAAGAGATGTCAGCTATATACTATACAAACTTATTTTGAGATGGTAGAAAATATTTTAACCAGCTTTCTCCTATCTGAAAATATTACTTTATCTGTTATTTTCCTTTGCTACTAAAGTGTTATAGACTATTGATCTTTGCTAAATGGATCTAATCAAGGATGGCTGTGCAATAACCTCTGGGATGACAATCCCTGGGGAGACTGAACTAAGGGGATGTCTGCTACCAGCTAGAAAGTCAGTTATTGACTATGCTAGGATCTGAGATTTTGCTGTATCAGCTTGCAGAGGAGACTCATGCAGAGCTGGGGCAGGAGGGTCACAACAGCTTTTATGCTCGGGCAGCACACTGGGCAGGTCTGCTCAGCCATGAACTCAGAGGCTGGCTCAGGCATGAACCCAAAGCAGCTGTCCTGCACCATCCCAGGATAATGGAAAGGATGAGAGAAGAGAGGAGCCAAGTGCCAGAGAAAGGGCTTGTGATTAACAGTGTCCTTTGTGCAGCCTATGGTCAAGTGAGTCATTGCCCATAAATCTTACCTGAGCCTAAACATTCCCTGCACATGGCAGAGGAGAGCAGGAGCTTCTCAAACCCACACTCTGAGTGAGAAATTGCCAGCCATTTGACAACAGGTGGAGCAGTGCAAAAGGGAACTGGATAAGGTCTAGCTGACCTGCAGCAAAGTGAGAGGAAAAGGAGTTGTGCTCCCTGACACAGCACACAGTCACAGGTCAGAAACAACAAGTTATGGAACAAGCCAAATGCTGAACATCAACATCATCTGAGGAGTGGCTGTGGGAAGTGACATGAGCTCTTGGCAAAGGAATCCAATAGGGGCAACCTCCAGAACAGCAGGAGCAACAACCCTTAAGATAGGGGGATTTTTGAAATGCCTGTGCTATTTTTCAGAGTGAAACAGTTTAATGATGTTTAGAATTAGGTCACTGGCTGCCTTGGGAACTGTACTTTAAGCTTTGATAACCCTCATTTTGGGAAGTAAGTGTCAATTAGGGTTTATTTAAAGGTGGCTGACCTTTTTAACCTGCACTGCTATGTGAGAGATGGTCATGATCTGTAAAGAACCTTGGGAAATAGGCTTTATTTACCAGAGAAAAAAATTTCAGAGAAATTCTCTCTTTGGTTTTCTAAGACTCACATGCCAACGTAAGGCTGAATGTTCCATCCCTGGAAGTGTTCAAGGCCAGGCTGGATGGGGTAAAGTGGAAGGTGTCCCTGCCTCTGGTAGGGAGGCTGGAGATCTTCAAGGTCCCTTCCAACCTTCTATGATTCTATGGCTCTATGATTCTATGATTCTATGATTCTATTATATTCTATTTGGCCTTCCCAAGGATGGTACAGGTTGATAAAAACAAAAGCCCTCCTGGCTCTGAAGGTCTGTCATGGTGGAGAGGTAGAGCCACATGGAGGGAGATCCTAAATCCAAATCCAAGCTGGTGGCAACAGGAATGTTCATCTTGGTTCCCAAGCAGAGGAGTCACCCATCAGGTTTAGTCAATTCCTCTGCCTGTTTCTGNAAGGCTGAATGTTCCATCCCTGGAAGTGTTCAAGGCCAGGCTGGATGGGGTAAAGTGGAAGGTGTCCCTGCCTCTGGTAGGGAGGCTGGAGATCTTCAAGGTCCCTTCCAACCTTCTATGATTCTATGGCTCTATGATTCTATGATTCTATGATTCTATTATATTCTATTTGGCCTTCCCAAGGATGGTACAGGTTGATAAAAACAAAAGCCCTCCTGGCTCTGAAGGTCTGTCATGGTGGAGAGGTAGAGCCACATGGAGGGAGATCCTAAATCCAAATCCAAGCTGGTGGCAACAGGAATGTTCATCTTGGTTCCCAAGCAGAGGAGTCACCCATCAGGTTTAGTCAATTCCTCTGCCTGTTTCTGGGAAATAATTCTTCAATATTGTGCCAAATAATGTGTCTTATTTCTATCTTAATTCTTAGTGAAACTAGTTACGCGTTAAAGGAGCTGCTTGTATCTGCAGCTTTCATTCTGTCTTCTGAGACATATCTGTCCTGGTTTCAGCTTCCTAGTAGCTGGTGAAGTGCTGTGTTTTGGATTCAATATAAGAAAAATGTAGACAACACACTGATGTTTTAGTTACTGCTCAGTAGTGGTTAACCTAAACCAAGGACATTTCAGTTTCCCACGCTGTAGCAATGAGAGTGAGAGGAAAGCTAATGTCTTTACAGACAATGTGATGGGTGAAGGTATGGGGTTAATATCTTTGAAATGGGTCTTAATGTCTCTACTGACTTTGGGCAGTAGGTTTGTTGCAGAGCCCAGACAGCTTGGCTCCTGAAACAACAAGTGGGTCTGCACAAGCCTGAACTTCTGAACTTTGGGGTAAAATAGTAGGTACAAGGGGAGAATACATGGTAGGCGGTTCAGGAATGCTGTACCTTGCTATTACCTCAGCCAATGGGGAAAGGAAGAGGCAACATAAGGCCAGAAGTTTAGGATAAAAGGAGGCTGTGCCCTCTGAAACCTCGAGAGAGAAAACCCCGCGGGCTTGTGCCCCAGTGGAATCTCTCTTGTTACTCGAATAAAGTTGCAGGAGTCCTCTGTCTCCTTTATGGACACAAACTTCTGGCATTTGTGGATTTTCTTGAAATCTGGGGCCTCGTCCAGGATCCTTCCACCGTTGGGTCCAGCACACGGCAAGAGAGCTGGAGGTGCACCTCACCCAGTTTGGGTGACCAGCTCCCTTTGGTGCTGGCCGGCACTGGGCGATTGATTGGGTTCCCAAGACTGTCCAGGAGACAGACGAGAGGCAGACCAGGGGATCCATGAAGAGTCCACAGGATATGGTTGGCAAATCTCACTGGGGAGTACAACTTTGAGGAGTAAAACATGGCAGGATGGGCAGGGTGGGCAACAAAAGAAAGTCGAAAAAGGGTCTCAACACTAGGGATGGTGATCCCAAAATACTTCAGAAGGGTCCTTTGGGAGAAGGTTGAGATGGTTTGCACATTATCCCAGAGGTAGTTAAGGACATGGATGCCCAGAGGGGGCAATAAGAGGCACTGAGAAAGGGTCCTGGCAACCCATGCCCAGAGGGAGCAATATGGTATTGGTTTGGGAAAGGATTAGTTGAAAGGGAGTGAGTGCAAGTCTTTTGTATTCCCAGCTTCCAGGAGAGGCATATAAAAGATATGAAATAAGGGATGAAGAAATGTTAAAGGTACAGGCAAGGATAATGGCACAGTTTTTACTACCCCTGACAGGAAAAACTGAAGGGAGCCCCAGGAACAAAGGGAAGCCACCAGGACAGCAACTGGGAAGGAATTAATGCGCCATTTGTAAAAAGAAACATTAGAAATAGGTTATTAAGGCTGTCAGGATCTGCTGTTGTACCAGGGGCTCACCACACTGGAGCCCGTGCTGAACCAAGAAGTGTTTCCTAGTAGACACGGGAACTTCTCTGTCTGATTTGAATTTTATGCCAAAGGGGGAACAACTGTTCAAATGTTCTTTTGGTAAGTGGGAAAGATGAGCAGGTGCATTTTATTCAACCACTATTGGTGAATGTGTATGTGTGTATGTGAATTACCACAGTGTGTATTATCTTCATAGCTGCCTTTGCCCATTCCCTAAATACATTGTACAGGGTTGGGAGAGACCAGGAAGAATGAGACACTAACAGCAAGTTGGCTTGTGTCCAATGAGTTGTTTTATACTTTTTCTCTGTGTAACAATCATCAAGGTTTTTGGTTTTCTTTAACCCAGTTTAACCTCTCAGCAAAATTGAAGGGCTACCGTGAGCCAGGTGAGTTCTTGGCTTGCACAGATCTGCTGCTGAGAAGCCAACTCCTTGAGAAGATGAATGGAGGGACCAGGCTGGGAGGGAAGCTGTGGGAGAGTCTGCTTCACATCTCTGACCCGCCAGCCTGGTGATGATGTGCTGCTATGGGGTGCTGCAGGCTGCTCCTCCCTGAGAGCTGAGGGCACAGAACATCAGGGAGTCCTTGAAGTCACAGGGGCTACCTGAGGTAGTTTGGGCTGATTTGAGATCATTGGAGTCCCTGGTAGGGGATAACTGAGGTCATTTGGGCTTGAACAGGAAGGCCAGTTAGCACAGATGCTGCCTTTGGACTTCCCTGTTCATAACATCCAACCAGGACGGCAGAGACAGCAGCCAGGACAGCTGGACACGGATGGACCCATCACACTTGGGTCAAGGTCTCTAAAGCCCCAGGGAATTGGACTTCTCAGCTGGAAGAAAAGGATGGGAGACCTTGGCTATCAGTAGCCGCGGACAAGGACCTCTAGTGATTAATGGACTAATATGAACCGTCATTGTCTACCTTATTCTCTGTATTTACTTGCCAGAGCTCCCTGAGGCACAGCACAGTCCAAAGAGCCCTTGGGGACTCCAAACGCTGCTGCTTCCCGAGCACGGACAGCTCTTCCTCGCCCTTCTCCAGCACTTCTGGCAGCACCTCCCTCGTGCCGTACATCCACATCCAGGAGGGGAGGGAGAAACAGGGATGAGACACCAGAAAAGTCCCGTTTCTCCCCAGGAGAACGGGCGGGACACAGGGTGTGACTGAAAACCCACCCAGGACGCCACGCAGTGGCAGCAGAGGCAGCCCCGACCGATGACCGACAGTCCTGAGAATCCCGGCGGGCACAGTGGGGGGAGCAGGGAGGAGAGGGCTCTGTTTTACTCCGCTTTGCCCCGTTTTGCCTCGTTTTGTCCCGCTTTGCCCCGCTTTGCCCCGTTTTGCCTCGTTTTGTCCCGCTTTGCCCCGCTTTGCCCCGTTTTGCCTCGTTTTGTCCCGCTTTGTCCCGTTTTGCCCCGCTTTGTCCCGTTTTGCCCCGTTTTGTCCCGTTTTGCCCCGTTTTGCCCCGTTTTGCCCCGCTTTGTCCCGCTTTGTCGCGGTTTGCCGGGCCGGCCCCGCGGGGCGCGGCAGCGGGCCAGCCGGGAGCGGGGCGGGCAGGGAATCTCCAGCGGGCGATGGGAATTACCACACCGAAAGAAAGTTTGCTTTTGCCAGGGCGCTGAGGCAAGCTGGGACACAGCCCAGGCGTCTGCAGGCTATCTAGGAACGAGGGGCGCTGCTAGTGCCGCTTCATTTTCCCAGAGACGGCTCTGGATATTTTGTTGGCCGCAGGGAACTCCGGTGGCACACACACGTGCGTGCCCAGGGTGATATCCTTCTCCATGCTCAGGTGGTAGGAACATCGCGTTATTTTTCCTAATCAGTATTAATATCAACTCAATTACAGCTTTCTGACACTGCAGACAGAGCAAATCACAAGATCCTACGCAGAATAAATCCATATCGTCTGGCTTTAAATACCAAACAGCATAAACCTGCCAGGACTTTTGCTTTTTTAAATTAAACTGTTTGGAGTGAAATGGCCAGCAGAGAAACAGCTTCAAAATATCCCACCCAAATGCAATAACGTTTAACCTGAATGGAGCTTGAAAGCCCAAAATTACTTTCTCCATGCCACAGAGTTCTCCTTTGCCATCCCAGGCACATGAGATAGAGATATGGGATGCTCTGCACCACACAGGGCTGCCCTGTTTTCTGAACTCAGTGCTGTGGCAGAGAAATTCCCACTTTCAACCTCCTCAGCTTTCCAGATCTCCTGCCCTGGGCTCAGTCCAATGTGGGCAAAGCAACCAGTGGCTAAGCAAGCAGCGAGAGGTTTCTGATGTTTATTTACATCACTGGCTCTGTCTCACCGGGTGGTTTCCCATCTGTTTGGCCATGTACACGTTAGTACCAGTGAAAACCAGAACCTGGCACATCCCACATCCTCACAGGCCACCAGTCCCTGAAGTTTTCATTGAGCATACATAGAGTTACCGGCAAAATCTCAGCCTGAATGAATTCAAGTGTTTGGCAAGAGGCATTTTTCCACTTGGGAAATGCATGGGAATTTTCAGCTTTTCTGGGATGACTCAAGCCTCCTTCTCTAGTGAAAAAAATGCTTTTATGGGGAAACACCCAATCCCCCCAGCAGCCACAAGGCTGGATACCTGCTCTGTGGGGTGGTAATGCTCCCCTGTCCTCCCACACCTGGAAGCATCACCTGGGGGTCCTGTCATTCCCATGGGCAACATCTATGGGCAGCAACTACATATGGTGGCAAAAAGCTATTTTGAGGCTGTGGTCTTGCCTGTGCTTCTTCTGCCTGCCCCTTTCAGGTTCACACAAAGCTTCTTTGGTCTTCACTTAAGAGAACCCATTCCTGTGTTACCAGCAATACCAGTAGCACCCCTGTGTTAATAATACTGAGCAAGGGGGATTAAACCCATTTTGTGCATTTTCCACCCCAAGCAAAAAGCTTGCAGAAAAATATTCTGAGATCCTTCATCTAAATCCATAATCCTGTTTTACCTGGTGGGTTCTTAGCTGCAGGTACTGACCTGAATCAGCCTGAATGAGTTTTTGGACCCTGTGTTCTTTGCTCTGTGCCATTTTTCTGTTCCTCTTGTCTTCGCCTCTCTCTAGGGGAGCCTTTTAATAGCAGATAAAGAAAGCTGTCTGCAGCCACCATGACTGGATCACTACCCACATTCATGCTGGTAACCCCCAAGGAGGAGGAAGCATCCAGCATTGCTTCCAGGCATTACAGATGTGCCCTAAACTGCTGCAGTAGACAATGCAATGGTACAAGGAGATGGGGTGAATAGGGCTGGAAGGCAGAAACCTCCTGAATATTCCTCAGTTTTGCAGGGATTGCTCCGGCACAAATGCAAATGCTGCTAATGCCTCCTCCTTCTCCAGAGCTGACATTTCCTGAGCAGAGCTCTCTTCTTTGACCTCTCTGTGTAAATATTGACATTGCATTCACAAGGATAATAGATTTCTGTCTACACTCGCCACAGCTGAATGTTTCCACTGGGACTGTTACTACTTCTTATGGCTGGAAATGCACCTGAACCAGCTGTGAGGCTCAGCATAGCCCCCCTGCCAGCCCTAATCCTCCAGGCTCTTAACAGACCACCACTGCCTCAGCACCACGAAGCCCCGATTCATCTTGAGACAGTGGGAAAGGAATATCCTCCTGACCCCTTCTTTTTATTGGGTAAAGGGAAAAACCCCATGAATCTGATTGCCTTCCTCCTAAATCACTTCCTCTCTAAAGCACATGATCCCAGGGCAGGCATCCAGCATGAAAAATAACTTGCCTGTCACACATGACCCATACAGCCCTGCAGAATAATCCCACAGTGATGCCTGAGCCTCCCATAGGGGGAATATTCTGAGGTTTTGGTTTTCCAGTAACAATTCAGCTATTTCTCCCCAAATTGAGGTAATTCCCCATCCCCATCACTCCAGGATGGAGGATGAGCCTCAGCACTTGCTTTAATGCTTTGCCTCCAGCAAAACTTCACTGCAAAGCATTGCTTTGCTCTTTCTGCTCAGGGTGGTCTCTCTTGCCATGCCAGAGCCCTCCTTTAAAAGCAAAATGATTTGGTGGAGCCTAAAAGCAGCTTTCTAAGTCTGTGCTTTCCATAATATGAACATTTGGCAGGCTCTTGGAGGGCAGCTTAAGGCAGGGCTTCAGGGAGGCAATGCTGACTGGTGTGCAAGCACTGAGTGCATTCACAAGGATAATAGAAATAGAATACTCAGGAGCTGGTTTTGCACAACTACCTGTTTTTCCCAGTTGCCTCAGCCCCTTTGCTGTCATATGCAGACCTTTGTTTCCCCCCTCTCTCTCCCTAAATGCATCCTGTGGTGATACAGCCATTGCCTTTCACAGGGTCAGCACAACACCCTCAGGAGAGGTTTGGTGTTCAGCACAAACGTGGGCACATGAGCAAGACAATTTCCCCCCTGGCTTTCCCTTGCTCCATGCTCCCGTGTGGAGGCAGCATGTTACGGATGTGCCAAAAGCATCCTTTCCTTGTTGCCAGCTCTGGCTCCGTACACAGGAATAACCGCCCCCCCTCCCCCCCCCCTTTTTTTTTTNGAGCAGGAAAAATATGGCAAGCTGGAATTTCCTTCACTGGGAGAAGTGCACACTGTTGTTTGGGCCAAACCTAAAGTTTCTCACTTATGATTTTTGCACATGAATGGGAATTGAGGCTTGGTCCCTGGAGGAACCATCATTATATGCACTAACCGACAGCTGGGCTTTAGAAAAAGGGGGAAAGCAGAAAAAAATAGATGCTTATTCTGTACTTAGGCAAATTCATATGAGGGGAATCATCTCCCATTCTCGCTGCAGCACACTTTACTCTCTATAGACTCTGAATACACTCACTCATCAAGGCATATTGAGTAGCTGCTTATTAACACAAGTTCGGTTCCCTTTCTGCATCCCTCAGACACACACACACAAATACAAGTCCTCAGTGTGGCCCATCTGGAGTGATTCTGTAGCTTTCTCTTGTCTGAGGGAAGCACAAGATCTCTATCGCATTATATTATCTCTATATATTATCTCTAGCACATTAAATTTGGTTTGATAAGGGCTTTTACATTTTTTAGTTTTTATTACACATATACTTTATATATTTTTAAAAAATATTCTCATATATTTTTATCACCTCCCTTCACGTGTCACATCTCAAAGCTGGGAAATTTGCATTGCCCTGTGGTAAACCTTCTGGTGAATGTAAAAGGGCTTTGCTAAGGGTCAGATTCTAATGAAGGTAATTCCAATCAAATCAAATCAAAGGGCTGAGGAAACAAAAAAACCCCCATTTTTTCATTCGACTCCTGATTTATCAGCTCCTACAAAGTCACTGCTTCATCAGTGGGATGTTTCTGCAGTGTAAAAAATAACCTGGAGCACAGCGACCTTTGTTTTCATCTCTCTTTTAGACAATAAGATCTCACCTTGAACAGGTGAATAATACTGAAAAAAGAGCTTACACTGAGATAACAGTGCCATCATCGGGGAGGAGATGCCCATACAATGCCATCACTGATGAAGGCATTTCACCTTGCTGCCTTTTCCCCTTTTGCCTGTTTTTGTTTGCCTGTTTGCTTTTTCCTTTTTTTTTTTTTTTTAGCTCATGGGGAGCCCAGCATGGCTGCATAGAAAGAGCCACAACTGGGTACTTCCCTTCCCAAACTGTACTCAGGCTTTCCAAATTTACAGGGATCACCGAGATACTTATCTGACTTTTTTAAGTCTTATTTTTACATCTAAGGCTGCTTCCAGTGATGAGGTTTTATCTGTTTTGGTTCCCCAGCCCCTTTTCAGTGGTATTGGGATGTGACTGTCCCCAGACCGAGGCTTGTGAAACCCTGGGGCGCTTAAATCCCTTCTATCACTTTGAAATAAGCTGAGTTTTTCAAGGGAAAGGTCTGGCTTTAAAGAATTAGGATGCGGTGCCGAGGGGACTCACAGCATCCCTGGCTGGTACCTGGGGGTCTCAGCCGCTCATTACAGGAATGCTTCTGTTCCTGAAGAAGCTGAGCTGTTTATCAGCTGCTTATCAGTTACAGCCATGAGGATCTCTGGAGCGTGGATGATAAACTAGCAGGAGGCAGGGCTCTTTTCTGCCCTCGTACCCTCTGCAGCCCAAGTCTGGGTCTGAATGCGCTCTCTTGCCATAATTTATTTCTCCATTAAATTTCTGACCAGGGCCCTGGCTTTGCAGCTATTGCTGTCAGCCTTTTGTCTTTCTGATTATGCTAACAGCAGCACTTGAATGCTAATTGCCTTCCCTGATGAAGCAATCACACAAATTCGGGGTTCTAGGGAGGGATGGACAGTACACGAGGGCTTTGACCCTGGTGCAGGGGGTACAAATGCATGGGCCAAGGATTCAGAGTCTCTTTGGCTGCTGCATAAAATGGGAGGCAATGAAGCACAGCTCGCAGGGATGGGAGAGGGATGAAGTTTTTGCAGGACCGATTTCTGTGCCCTGAAGCAGCTATTCATGTTGATTTGGGACACTGCACCTCTCCTCCCGAGGGACAGCCCAGCTTTGCCTCTGCAGAGCCAACGACCTTTCCCTACAGAGAATACTTACAATTATTTTATTTGTTCACTTCATTTGATTGTTTTCCCTGGGATGCATGTAGTTGTTGCTACAAAAAGATTTTGGCTGTACAGCCCTGTTCTCCAAACCCTGGGTTTCAAAGGGATGAAGGGACCACTCATGCTTGGGCCAAGGGAAGGGCTCACATGGGCATGTTCAGGACCTAAAGTCATCCAAACCCAGGTTTTAGCAGCTGCTGAGCAAGGCAGTCCCTGTGTAGGGCTCAGTGTGCACTCAGCTGCTCACAAACTCTGGCTGTGAAACCCTGGTTTTCCACTCCAAAATACTAAAACCCCCCAAAAGGGCCATTGTTTCCAAGCCAAATAAACATACTCTTTTCCCACCTGGGCACCATGGATTGACCTTTAGGTCTGTGAGTGACTTTCAAGCCCAAAAGCAATGGCCAAGCCAGGATGAAAGCCATGCCTGTGGTTCCCCTCCGTCTAATTTCTCCTCATTTCTTGCCAAATGCATGTTCCTAGCCACTTTATCCAGTCCATTCAATCTGCCCTTCCCTGCTTTGATGGCTGGTGACTGCCCAGTGGGATGGAACTTGGGGGATTTTAGCACTAGTGAGAACACCCATCCCTTCTGCAGCCACCCTAGAACAGCCTCCCTCCTCTCCCAGCCGGGTCATTAATTCATCCTGGGACAGGAACACTAATGAAGGCCAAATCCTTTCCAGTGCCACACCTTGGTGATCTCCATCTATCCCCCCTGCCTGGCTGAAAACACTCTTTTCTGCCCAATCCAGTCTCACTCCTGGATTATTTGCTGCTATTCACCATTTATTAGCCATGCCCTAATTCTTGTCTTAACTAAGAGGTGATCATGCAGTGCTTCTGCACATGTGTGCACACATAGCCAGGCATCTCTCTCTCTCTCTCTATACATATATATATATCTCCATACATACATATATGCCTCCTTCTCCATCCTCCCCCAATAACTGGGTCCAGCCATGAATCTTACGCCATTTGAAAGGTATTAGCAAGCCCTGAGGAAGTCCTGAGTTCCTACACATCTCATAGAAAGGGAGCACAGGGTGCCACTTTGACGGCATTTTGCCCACCAGATGGGAGAGACTGCTCCCTATCTTGCCTTTTTTTTTTTTTTAATAAATATATAATTTCCCTACCTTCCTTTTTTTCTCCCATTGAAATATTTTTACCTTGCATGCCCTTTTTCTCAGCGGCTCCACACACCATATTTCTTGAGGAGTAAATGATTAAATTTTAGAGCCTGTAGTTTCATGTTTAAATGTCAAGCTTGAAACACAGACCTCAGAAGAGAAATCCATAGGATTTCTATTTTCTTGTAATAAATATGGTCTTTACTGGGAGCAAACCAAGAAAACGGCAGGCAGCCTATCTCACAGTTTTTCTGCCTTTTTTTTTTCAGCTTGGAAGATTTTTTCTTTGGTTTTGCAGTTAAAAAATAAACTTTGAGAGAAATAAGTCATCTTCACCAGCACAAATGCATCTCCTGGCCATTTAAGGGGGAGCTTGAAGAGTTCTGGGGTCAAAAAAGCCTGGTTAGAGCTGTTAATGGGTTATGAAAGCAGCATACAAGTGTAAGAAAGCATCTCCTTTTCTTACATTCAATTTGCTGAATATTACATAGCTGATCCTGTGAGTAACTGCGCTGACCCTGGCTAGAGGTGAGGAAATGAAGGGGTAAGAAAATCACCTACATGGGTGCCTTGCTCTCCTCCATGGCTGGCTCATAGAACCTCCTGGGAGTAAAATAATGAGCCATGCGTTAATGGGTGGTTAAAGGTCACTGCTGGGGCCTGCAGCCACCAACATCCAGCAGCTCCCAAAGGAATGGCACTGGATGATCCCAGAGGCAGTCATATTATAGAGAGAATAGGTGCCTCCAGTGAGCATCACACACTTCATACCTGTTTCTCCAAGGCTTTTTTCCCCTGGAAACCCTACGGCATGCAATAACTGCAAACACACCCTGGTCTGCTATCATGGCTGCAAAACGAGCAAAGCTTTTTGCTGGCCACCATGCTGCTCTGGCTCCCATTTCCTACCCAGTCTCAGCCTGGGATTGTTTTGGTACCTGTCTTGATGTACATGACATTTAAGCCCTGTCAGCAGATGCATTATTAAAATTGCACACTTGGAAGCACACATGCAGCTGCTGAGGGAACTGCGACAGGGAACACCACATTTTCAGCACTCACCCCTGCACTGAGTTTTCCAGTGGCATCCTCTTTTTCCAGTGTTACCTCACAGGAGAGGTTCTGAGCTGTCTCTCTGTGCCCCAGTGTCATTCACTTTCTGCATTTCACTGTCTGCTGGTGCAGACAGAAGATGAAGAGGGACAGGAAATGCTTGTCCTAGCATCTCCATAAGCCCCACACCACATCTGAGGCATCACGGATGTGGTGGTTCCTCTCCTGCTACCCACTCATTTTACCAAGCAGAATGACGTGTGCCCTTCTCCACTCCTCGAGGAGTGGTCCACGTCCCTCCACTTGCCAGAAAAGATGAATTGTTCTGGGATGAGGTTGTGCTGTTTTGGCTGCTTCTTAATGTACCTGAGGGTGACTTTGAGCAGGCCCTGTTGACTTGAATAAATCTATCTCATTCTTTCATCTCTTCTTCTGCTTGCTGGTCCCCACCTTTTTTTTTTTAATTTTATTTTTTTCTTTTTTTGTGTGTGGAAGTATCCAGTCACAGTTTATGCATTGCATGCTATTTATGCAGTTCAGCCCATGAAAAATACATGAAGAGTCCCTCGCTCTTTCTCCCCACAGCTTCATAAATCTTGCATTGCTTTCTGCATGGCAGCTCGGCTTCCTGGGGTAATGGGGAGCAGCCTCCCCGCTGCTCCTGCCCTGGGGCCACAGCATCCTCTGGGGATTCTGGCATTACAGGCTTGAACCCTTCCAGGTTGGCAGAGGAGGGGAGAGGTTCAGAGCCTCCTCAGCCCCATTTTTGTAAGTCCAAGTTACTGTTTAGCTGCCCTGCAATGTCTCCAGCACAGCCATCATCTTGCCTTGCAGTTCATTTCAGTTTTACTGAAAACAAGAGCGATGCAGAGTTATTACCCTGAGCACAGCTTGTTAAGCATTCACAAGAGCTGGTGTTCACGACTCCAGATGCAGCTGCGCATTTATTCAGGGACCAGACAGAGGCTGTGCAGAAGAACCACCCAAAAAACAAGTCAGGCATGTGCTTAAGGACCCACTTTGAAGGTAAGGCACCTTACCTTTCTGTGCAGGTAAATTTACTAGCTGGTGCCCATGAAGTGCAAGTGCCTTTTCTCACTCTGAGCCCAGTAGAGGAAAATAATAGGCAAACACTGATTTGAAATTTGTTTAAGAGCTGGTCCCAAGCCAATCTGAGTACAAAGGCTCATGGAAATTGCCTAATTACTTAGTTCTCACTTAGGATGGAACACTGTGGAAGGAGTTTGCAGCCAGCTCTGATTTTTAATGAAAGTTTCCCTGTGTTTGTATTTTCCCCTTAGCAGGCTCTCTGCCTCCACGAAGCTATCAAGGATGGTGTCTACATGGGCAAATTAATAGTTCTTCCCTCTGTCCTCAGAGCCCCTCTGACTCCTTACAGTGTCTGCCACTGGTCCAGCAGTGGTCCAGCAGTGGACAACCTCAGGCTGAACAAGGAAACACTGAGTGGGGACTGGCACGTCAGTCCAGGGAGATTTTATCCAAGCTGCTGACAACCTCAATTTGCTAACCCAATTGACCTTGTGCTCCCTTAAACATATAAGGCAGCATTCCCCTGCTGTCCCAGCCTATCATGCCTTTCCTGGCCACGGTGTGAGTGTACCACTACCCATCATCTGCCACAGCTTCCTGTCACGTCAGGAGACACAGTATCCGTATCTGCACCTCTTCCCTTTGTCCTCTAGCAGTGGACAAGAAGACGGTGGCTGCCCATCACCACCTCCATTAAGACCTTTCCCAGGTCAGTCTTTTCCCCCTTAGCCATTGGCCTTTCCCACCTATGGCTTTTCTCACCTCTCTTAAAGGCTGGCCCATGCCCCTCTGCAGCATGTGGTTGCCTCCAAATCCATGGAGCAGGGGATGTGGCTGTGGGTGCTCCAGCTGCTCATGGGTTTGCTGGGGTCCTTCCCAGAAAAATTCAGAAAAAAATCACATCTTGGAGGAGGGGGGAAAAAAATCACAAAAAAAAGGTATTTCTGAGGGATATGTAGTGAAGGACTGATCTGGGGCTTCGTTGGTTTGGCAGGCCCTTTGCCCCAGAAACTAGACTGAAAAAGCATATTTTCCCTCCAAAACAGAGAAAAGTAGGAACAGCCTGTAACAAGGCAACAACGCCAGATGTGTCTCACCCATCCCAAAGGCCTCTCTTTCCCTCAGGGACCACAAGAGTAGCACCAAATCTGTGTTTAGGAGAGAAAAAAATACAGAGAATTTATTTCCTTTCCAAGGGGAGAAATCCTGCTGCTTTGTGGAAAGTTGAGGGGTCAAGTGTATGTGTGATCCACAACTGGATGTTGCTGTTAGTCAAAGTTTTTATTTTTATGAAAAAATATAAAATTTCGCATCTTACACTACAAAAAAACCCATGTACACAAACAAAATGCACAGAGAGCATCCAAGGAAGGGGAAAGAGGAGGAATAAATACAGCAATGCTACAGTCTCCTATGAGTTAAAACACTGATGCAAGGAGCTGGGACAGATGCTGCAGCTCTGGCAGTGCTGGATGCACCAGCTCCTCCTCTACCTGCTCTAAGGAACTACAATAAAGGATTGGCAACTAAGTGTTAATCTTAAGACTGCTACTGATGTATTTTACATCTGCCTTAACATCTAATTTCAAGTCCACAGCAGTCCAAGGAGTCACAATTTCTTGAGCACTGGGACTTTGTACATTATATTCAACAGTGAACAGACAAAAAAAACCCCAACCTTTATTTTTTATTCTTCTCACTATTAACATATAGGAGGAATAAATAAAATTTTAAACTGATCTTTCCCCATTTTATTTCAGTCTTCCTTTTTAATGCTCAAGTAGTTTTTCCAAGTGGTAGCTACACAATGAAAGGGTGTCAGTCTACACAAGCCATTCTTGGGGACACTTCCTTCTCTCAAAATGAAAAAAGCCTTCTCAAAATCAAAAAAAGCCTTTGCACCTTTTGGATACTTTGAAATACCTCCCTCTCAATTATCAGAAAAATATACTGGAAAAAACAGAATCCATTGGCTCAGCTGCAGCAGTAGTGAGCTGGAAAAGCAAAGTGCTTGGACTTACCACAGGCAGGAAATCCACCTACAGCCATTTCCAAGAATATAACCAGCCAAATGTTGCTGTCATCTTGTTCTGCTGCACCCCAATACATATAATCATGCCCAACACGCAAAGTTCTTGCAGTTCTTGGATGGGAACTGAAAGCCTCCATTGTGTCTGTAATTTGCTTATGGACATAGAAGCTGTAACCTTTGGACTCTACACATTAAAACAACATTTTATTTTTAGCCCCAAGACAAAGTCTATTATACAGAGATCTGTAGCAAGAACAGCTTTTGAAATAAATAGAAAAAGTTATTTATTTATTTATTGGAGGAAGCAAGAAGAGGTGGCCTATTTACAAATGCAGTCTGGATTAAGAACAGTTTTGTTTTCCACTGGTTTTTCATTTTGAACGTTACTCCAGCCTCTGGTAGGTATCCCAGTAATACAAATGATGAAAAGAAGATTTTGCTTTTAAGAGCCCAGGAAAAAAAAAGACCAAGTTCAACTCCTCCCACAGAGCCAACAGGAAAGGAGTTAGTGGAGATGACGGGCAGAAAGTGCTATATATTTGCCAACAGCATCTCAGTGCCTCCAATGGATGCAGGCAAATGAACGATTCCTCCTGATGAAATGAGTTGTTTCTGTCTTCCTACATGTATCTTCCCAAGTGTTGCAGACAGGGAGGCACAAATAATCTCAAGACTCTTCTGCTGACAGCTCTAATAATCTTATTTATTATATGACAAATCTCTTTTCCGTGCCGAAATTGTTATGTCTTGATACCCTCTTCCTCTTTTGTGGTCTGCTGGCTGCCAAAATGAAACAACGGGATGAGAAACGACACTATCAAGATTTGTTAGACCTCACTGTGACTCCTTTCCCTCCTATTTCTCCTGATTCCTGAGGAACTCAGCAGTCGCTTGCAGAGGCGGAGGGGGCCATTTCAGAACAGGCAAATATTGCCTGAAGAAGCCCTGCTGTAAGCCAACAAAGCCCTGCTGCTAAGGAAAAAACCACTCAACTTCTTCTCCTAGATGCTTCCCTTCTTTAAAAAAAACATTCTATGTATCAAATCTCATCTAAAGGCTGGGGGAAATGATAGAAAGACTTTGAAACAGCTTCAGGTGCCTTGCAACACCTCTTTCTGCAACATATGAAGGACACAGGCCTCCTTTTGGCTGTTTGAGCTCTTTGGGCTTGGCTCTGCAGCACTGGGGATGAAGGGAGCTATAGCAACTCCCTATATTGATGTTATTGCTAAAGAAGGATGCCACAAGATGCTATCCAAACTCTAAGGAAGCAATACATTTACAGAAACAACAAACCCTTGCAATCCACTGAGCTGTTTTAAAATCCTATTCAAAGTCTTCACAAAATAAAAGCCCCACCTATGAATACCAGATTAACTGTGCTATTTAACCCTATCTACAATAAAAAGAGAAGGACAACCCAAAAATATTTCTTGGTGTGATTCCCAGGGGATTGGGTTGCCCTCAGGTCCCTCTAAAAATACCAGCCATGGGCTTTAATGGATACATTGAAGCCCAGCTACAACCAAGTCCTGATCTGAACTGTGCGAGTCCCAGACAAATGGCATCTCCTTGCCCTCAGGATGCCATCGCTGTGACCATGTTGGGCTACTCTGCTCTTCCCTTCCCTCTGTGCTCTGTCACAAAGTGGCCAGGTCCACAGCAAGCCTAGAATGCTGAGACAGCTTGGCACAGTACAGTTCCAAAAATAATCCAACTCCCACCACTGTGAGGGGAAACACTACAAAGTCTCCACATTGGATGGCCACAGGCTTATTTCCACACTATGTCCCAGGACTTAACCCACATCATCAGAAAAGGAACAACAAAATGCCTTTCTTCCAGCTAAAACTGCCTCCTGCTTTCTCGCCTGGGCTCTGGGAACAGAGGCGATGGCTGCACTCAGTGATGGCTACTGGGCTAAAGCACCTGTGCAGAGGCAATCCCATGCCATCTTTGGCCAGGACATAGAAAAATTGATGCTGCTGCTGGAGCCCATCAAGAACCAGATGTTTTACTTCTCTTCCACTGGATGTCCTCAACCCATGGTGTAAAGGAAGTGGGGGGCAACACCTTTTATTTAAGCAACCTCCTTCTACCTCATATACATAATCAAAACCCCTGAAGGCTTTATGTGTGGATCAAACCAAACAGCAACAAAAATACAAAGCATAGGGGTAACACAAAAGGGGACTGAGTAAAAGAGGGAGGAAAGAAGGAACAAACCAAGGAAAAACCCCAATCTTGTACCTGATGCATAGCAAACTGTACAGTATATACATCTTCATCATGTATTATCCTCCCCAAAGAGCAAATAAAAAGAACTTGGTAACAAAGGAGGAAAACAAAATATACACCCTGTATTGTATTTGCCATGGAGCAAGTGACATGTTTATATGCTAGTCTCTATAACTTAATGCTGTGTAACAGCATTTTTTTTCTTTTCTTTAAATTTACAAAACAAAATATCTATCGGGAAATAATCTAATCATATTGCTCTTCAATACACTTCTGTAGACAAGTAAGACTCGAAGTTATACTTCAGCAAACTGCAGCTATTGGGAGTCCATGAATGGCCACAAAAATCTGCCACTCAAGTCAGTCCTTGGAAGCATTACCATGTGCTGCTGTAATTCAGTATATAAAGGTGCTATATATATATATATGTACCTCCCATGTACAGACAACATGTGGTGGAAGGCTTGTCATCACCGCTGAAGCTTAAGAGACTGGTTAACCTCATGTACAGCAGATTCGTTTCCACGTTCCATGCATCTTACATTGACTTCATGAAAATGAGGACACAAATAGGAAGAAAAGCAAAACTTTAGTCAAACACTGCTTTAGAAATACTGCAGCAGAGGCCAATGTCCTTCAGTTATCGAAACCACTGAATTTCCCTTTTTATCTTTTCTTGGTTTTTTTTTAGTCAAAATAAATCTCAGGGCTAGAGTACAAAGTGCAGGACCGACCCACTTGAGGAAGCAACTTTAAAAACCGTGTTACAACGGCACCATCCCATTCACCAACTGGACCTTCATCTCTTGAAGGCTGTTCATTATCTTCTTCTGGTGACCAACAAGTGTCACTCCCAGACGTCTCAAATCCCTGTGGGAGAAAGCAGACGTTGGTTCCATGGATCTCTTAGGCACACGTCGCCGCGCACACCACGCGCCGCACGCGCTGCTGCTGCTGCCAGTGCCTACCTGTTATCACTGGCAGCTCCCAGAGCCAAGTTTAGTTGGCAGGTTTTATTTTCCCCATTTGTAAATTTTTTCTTTTTTTTTTATGGCTCACAGCATCTCAGAGAGGTGATGTGATTTGAATGAGATCACCTTGCTGGCCAAGGAGAAAGGCCAGATAGCAAAGTGTCAGCATCATCTTTGGTCAAGGATTCTGCTAGGCATGAAAAGTCCTATTTCCAAGAGAAAAGCCATGTAAGAAAGCCCATGTTGCTGTTTCCTCTTCTCATGGGAGAGGCTGGTATTTGATCTTGGATATGAGCAGTGAGGAGTGAGGTCAATCCGTGCTTTTTTCCTCTTCAGATGAGGGAAAGCCAAAGAAACACAAATGGCAAAAGCCTCAAGCATGGCCATCATCCTGATGACTCCTTAAAGTCAACAAGAATTGGCAAAGCAGCTCCCTTTTGGGTCTTTGCAAATCTTCCCAGAAACCCACATTTGGTTTTGGTTTGGAGAGGTGAATTCTAGAAGCCAAGGGCATTTGTGTTGATTCTGCCTACTGGGCTACCACTACAGGAAGGCTGTAAAATAAGACAGTTAATGCAAAATGCAGGACCAGGAGGGAAAATTGGTTGTCATTAACTCCACCCTCCAGAATTCAGGTGTATAGATGAAGGTAATCACTTTCACATGATTCACGTGAATGGCATAAAAGAGGCACCTCCAGGGTACAATTTATCCCATCCAAAGACAGGAGTGGGACAAATCATCTTCTGGAGATAGCATAGCTGGACCTTGGGTTATCAGATTCAATGACACCTCCAAAGCCAGGTAAGGCCATCAGTTATGGCAGAGTGTAATTGGAGAGATTTCTTACTGGGTAGAAAAGTGTTAACAAAGAAATTGTAGGAATAAAAGCTCAGCAGAAACATCCAGACAGTTGCATATATGTTTCCAGCCCAAGACACAGAAGCTGTTAGAGAAGCAGGTTGACTATAAGAGATGTGGTGTTTTGTCTGAAGACTTCCACTAGAAAAATATCAGTCCCTCACTTTCTACCTCCAGACTGGAATGAATTAAGGATGTTTCTAAGTTGTGCCTTACGGTCCTGCCAATACACTTGTGAATCCCCAAGCTGCTGACACCCTGTGTGCAAGTCTTTCAGGAGAAAGTTCTCCAACAAAAGCCACTAAGATGTGACCTTGAACACGCAGCTACTTTTTGGAAACCATGCTGCCGCATTCAGGCAAAGGCTGGGAATCCCCAGCAACACCTGGGAGCCCAACCATCACCTGAGACATAATTGCAAACCTGGCCTACAGTTCACAGCAGGGCTGTGTGCTGGACTGCAGGTGAGCACCTGCAAGAACACCAAAACATTTTCACACAAGCTACCCATGGAGGTGTGCCTCTCTCAGCAGCTTCACATTCTGGATAGAAACTCCTGTGCAAGTACAACCAATCACCCATGTCCACAAATTACACAGATGAACGCCGCTTTGAATAAAAAGCAGTCTTGAGTGAAGGCTAAAACATTAACACACAAACTAGTTGAAGCCAAAAGCTAGATCTGTACTTCTCCAAGGACTGTCATGCTTTCTGCCTTTTGATTTGGAAAATACCAAGTTTTTTGATTTGGGCTAAACACGCAATTTCATTATTGTACCCTTTTTCAGCAATGTTTCTTGATGATGCAAAGGGAAATCACAACATAAGGGGCACAGAGCAAAGGAGGTCAATGAGACACATTGGCAGTGCTCCTTACCTGGCAGAGAAAAGGCTGCAGCACCTGCAAAAGGTGTCTACCTTGTCAGGGGGATACGCTTTCATTTCTGCCTCCACTGAATTGTGAAACTAGTTCAGCAAGCCATCTTAATAATGAAGGAAAATGAAGTAATGCTATTGTTACATGCAATTTATTTTATGTACACAGCACAGTTGGAAGTTCACACCAGAGATTAAAAAAAAAAAAAAAATCAAAAAACAAACCAACCCCCAAAACCAACACAGTATAGGACCTGATTTTTAAAAGAGACAACATCCATCTTTCCCCTGCTGAGTCCTGCTCTGCTGGCACTTTTTGAAAAATCAGCTTTTTTTTCCAGGTATCTAAAGTGCAAGCTGAGCTCTTTTGAAAATCCAGTAACCGTGTATTTCACAGATGTATAATTTCTGACTCTCTCGCTTGTTATGCCGGAGAAACCAGCCTGAAACTCGGAGAAAAGCATGCATGTCTTGGCCTTTCACACACAGCCCCATCAGTCCAATAAACCCCCCACCCAGTTACCTACACAGCCTTTTTTTTCCCCCATATAGTAGCCCCTTAACTCAATATCCTTGAGGAGTGTCTCATTGATTTACAAGAGAGAAAGAAGAAAAAAGAGATTCTGGTTTCAATACATTAACTACTCACCAGGGGATCCACTCTTTTTTTTGAATATCAAATTCTCTCATGAGATTTTTTTTTTGAATATCAAATCCTCAACTGTGAAGCCACCAGCCAAAAGCATGGGGGACTCCTCAGAGAGGGGAAAAACACTACAGTGGGGTCTGTCACCTCAGCAAAGGTGAACCAGAAGACACAACTCCTGAACCAGATGCTTGCCAAGTACAAAAATCAGCAGGTTTATTCAAAAGCCACCTTGCACATAGCAAAGACACCATCAAAACTTTCTAAAAACTGCCTAGAGAACGTAGGAGCTTTAATTTCAATGTTTGAAGCATGACTTACAGCACTTTGCATGCTCCCATACATCCAATGCTGAAGAACTTAAAGCAGTGTAAGGCAGAAGACAATTTTGAACAGATTTGGATGCACAAACCTGCTGGTTTGGGGACAAAAAAACCCCAACAACTTCTGTGCTGAAGGGCTGCAAAAACAACTGCCTTTAAGCTCCAGTCCAGAGCTGCCTGGCGCATGTTACTGCAGCCAAGTGGAAATTTCACTGGGCTCAGCTCTGCAGAGGAGATGTGTGCAGACATCCACTGGGGCTTTCCAATAAAAATGTGCATTCCCTGCAGGAAAAGGCACAACTGAGACCCGAGGGCAAACACCACCTGCGATCAGGCTCCAGGCTGCTCCTTGCTGTGGAAGCGACCTGACCCCTGGTGTTGGGTTTCGTGTGTGCTTCTGCAGTGGAGATCCGCACACCCATGTGCTGGGTGGTCTCCCTGCTTCAAAATACTTGGCCTCCCCAGCCATGAGACAGCTCTTATTCTTATTTCAGGGAGGAAGTTTATCTTTTCACTTCTTTCATTCATGTAGGGCTGGAAATGAAAGCAGGCAGGAATTTGAATCACTTGTCAACAAGGTATTAAAAGGCTTACCCAAGTTGACCAAAAAGCCAAGGAAATAAAGGGGAAAATTGGTGTCAGCTCATCCCAAGCAGCCTGTACAGAGCTGCATGCATGCTCCTCTCTTACCACTGCCTTGCAGGGAAGCCCAGCTGCAACATGCCAGTGACAACACAGTAGCCCCTTCCCTGCAATAGCCTCCATTTGCAAGGGTTGAATTCACAGTCTCCATGTTGTAAGAAATAGATTTAAAACATTTTATTTACAAATAGAACTACTTATACACCATGGACCAGTTTGCCAAACACAGTGTAGACTAGGACTGGATTGCCACATAAAATACAACCCCCTCACCAGCCAGTTTAGTCATGCAAGCAAAAGGGCCACAGTCCTGAAAGATCTCCGTGGTCAGCAGCCATCAGCCTACCACAGATATTTTGTATTTCATCTCCCATCCAGGGCAGATCTCACCACTCTTCTCACGTGGTGTAACTACAGTTGCCCATACAGACTGGGACTACTCATGGAGTTAGTTGTCAGTTTGAATGAGGGGAAACAAGAAGAACCTCAAAGACCTTCAGACGATGCTAAAGAGAGAGGAATCTGCTTGCTAGGGACATTTGCATGAAATGAGGACTTAAAAAAATTTGTTTTAAGAGTTCATCTGCTCTTACTCATAATTCCCATTCTACTTGATTACAAGATGAGAATTTGTTCAGAAGCAGACAGCATCACAATCCCAGGACTGAGATTTCAGGTTAAGAATAAGCATCTAGAGCAGGTGAACTCTTAAATGTTCTTCATCCAGTATAACTTTTAATAAATAATTTATTTTATTTTAGAAGAAAAATATATACAATGCAAAGCAACACAACACATATTATTACAAATATTCAGAGCTCTTCATCTAATAACAAACAACAGGGTGTCCTGAGATTCAGTGAATACAGATCTTTCAAAAGGTGAAAATATGTAGTCCACATGGTTAGTAATTGGTCCAGTCAAGGGTCAGACTGAAACTCATGTCATGGATCTATCTATTCTTGAGTATTGTCCTGGTAAAGTTATTCTTGCAGTGGATTGAAAGAGCTCCAGACACACTCAAAGTCACTAGGTGGTCCACAAGTTTAAAGAGCAGGTCTGGTCCACTGGAAAGGTTCCCTTCAAGTCTGATATCCAGTTGGAAAGAGAGGGTGGAGGGTGAGGCTCCACTTTTCACAAGGTGATTCATCCCTTTGCAAGAATTAGAGCTAAATGTAGAAATCACTCTTTGTTTGAACACATACATTTTCAGGTCTTTGCTTAAGTAAGCAGAGCTTAGGACTTGGGGTGATATCCATTGATCTTAGATTTTGCATCTTTTGCTTTCAGAAATTTGTCACTAATACTGCTCTTTTCTGGAATAAATGCATCAAGTCATCAGTTTGAAAGCATCAGAATGGTAATCAGGATTTTGCTTTTCATACCAGGGGAGGGAGGTTTAAAAAAAAAAAAAAACAGCTGAACATCAACTATCTCAACCAGGTCCTGTAAAGAAGCCACAAGCTGGGCACTCACAATTACCAGTCTTGTCGGTGTTACAGCCAACTCCTCCTACAGCACCAGTAGTTTTTTTTCAGTAGATTTTAGAAATTCTTTACATTTATCTTGTTTTTTTCCTGCTTTTTCCAGCAGCAGTTATCTACCTAATTTCTACATCTGTCTCCTGTCTGGTGAAGATAATTTTGGATGGTATTTGAAGGCAACCTCTTAAATTGTAAAGACTGTTTTACTGATATCATTTGGGGAAAGCAAGCTACTTTCAGATGTTCAGATCATCTTTTCACCTGATCCCCCCAAGTCCCAGCTCTGGAATATACAGAACAGTTGCCTCTATTAAAAATGACAAGGAACATTTAACCTGAATTCTCCTTTGTAGAGTACAAAACGTTTTGCTGCTCCCTTTTACAGGAAGATAAAACCCGAAAACCTCCAGAAAACCAACCCCTCTCAGTATATAAACCTTTAAAGAACTTTGCTTGTTCTGGTGTTTATTTTCTGGAGAACCCTTGAGGGTCTCAGCTGAACCCACCGGGAGCCATTTTTATCTCTTACTTTACTTTTTAAGGGCAATCTGCCAGTTTACATCAGCCTGAGTTCAGGATTTCAATACATGACACTTTTCCTCTTAAACTGCTATGATGGTTTCTCTTTTTTCAATATCTGAGAATCTGCTGTTTTTTCTTTTTTTTTTTTACTGTTTCTGAGAGGGATGAGAGAAGTTTTGATTTGGATGGGTACTTGGTCTTTTGGTTAATCTTCCACAGGTTTTCCAAAGATAGACCTTGAGTGGGGTCAAGCCTTCTTGGCAAGCCACCTCTGCAATGTAAAGGTGTGTGGGCTAACAGAGAAGAACCAAGCAGGCATCTCTGCAACAATCTCTGTCCACAGGCAGCTGGGGTGGGGAGGGGGAATTTGTTTGCTGACAAGGATAACTAGCTGGAATAGGTTTCAACCTTTTTTTCAACTTCAACTGAAATGGAAGATGGATCCATGAAATGCCGCCTTCCAGTTAAAAAAAAAAAACAAACCAAAACCAAAAGCTCCCCCAGGGTGCCAGGCATCAGCTCCTTTGCACTGCTCTGCTGTTCTAAAAGCCCAGAAGAAAGCTAAAGCTGAGTAGCTCAGACATGTTGCCTCCACTGGAACCAGCAGGATGACATTTGTGCCACAGAGGACATCCTGGGACCTGATGAGGGGGCCTTCGAGGAGGTTTGCAGCTGGTGAGAGTCAGAGCATCTCTGGCAGCTGTAATCTTATTTAAAGACTTTCAAACCAACTTGCCTTTCTGGCTATAACTGTGCAAGTAATGGCTTTCTTGGTTCATTACCAATCAGAAAGACCATTTTAAAGCATGTTTTGCATTGCCTAAAAAGATTTTGGGGGACATTTTTGAAATTTCTGGAATACTAAAGAGTAAACATAGGGAAATAGTTAAATTTTAAAGTCAAATTAAGGATCTTATTTCATAATCTGAAATGTTGTACTTTAGGAATTTGGAGGTTAGGAATACTTTTGTCAGCAGCATGGGATGCTAAGACAGTGTAGGAGGGATAGTAAGATTGTTTAAAGTTATAGAAGTAAGTAAACTTCTAATTTGCTGTTGAAAACACCCACTATTTTGGGTTTCAACATTTTCTGTGACCCAAACAAGAGCATTTTATTTCTGAGCATTTAATGTAGAGCTCTTAAACTGCAGAAAATTCTAAACAGGAACAAGCCAGAAGCATAATTTTCTTTGATATGACTAATTAAGCCAAACAGCAATAAATCTGTGATGGATTTTAGACAGCCTGCATTTTCTACCAGAAGTTGCTCTGGTTATCAGATTAGGGTGGAACTGTGGAGGGGAATGCTCCAGTGTTTTCCTTTTCTCATAAATTACTGCTTCATCCTATCCCCCTTCTTCCCACTCAGCCTCTGGCTAGCTATTTCTACGTGGGCTCTGACCAGCCTGGGGATGGATGCCCTCTTCCTTGGTCAACGTTTGTAGGTTATCAGTCTAAACTGTTGAGCCCTCAAAAGCCCAAGTAACATGACACATAATTGCAGGACAAGGCTGAGAAACAACATGTATGGGTCTCAGGAGCTCAAAAGAGGATCTAGGTAAGAATCCATGCACCCTGATTTCCCACACAGTTGCTGGAGAGGACTTCATCCCTAGCTCAGGGTTTTCATGTGAATGGCTGAGAAAAGACTGGATGAGTCCAGGTGTAATGGGCAAATACTGATGGTGTGAGTGGGGCAAATAAAATCAGAGTGAGAGGAGATATGCTCCTGTACTCCCTTCATGTATGTAATGGAAAACTGAACTCCATGGAGATGTCACCGACCTGCATCACACTCCTGTGCTGTACGGTGAGCTCCACAGCAAGGACTGTGGCAGACAGGAGGAAATGCTGCAGTTCTGTGGGGTGGGGGGATTTTTCTTGGTTTATTCTTAATCCTCAGAGGCAATTCTGTATGTGCAGTGGCAATCTGCATGTGGTCAGAGGAGGCACAACCTTCTCCAAAGCAGCAGAGTACAATCCTTCCCACTCTGCCTTAATGCCTGCAGTAAACTAAGCTCGAATTAACCCAGCTAGAAAAGGCAGGCTTTGAGACAGTGCAGGCAGCAGCAGCAAAGTACTGACACAATTATACAAGCAAGGCAGACAATTAAAGGTGGAGCATAGCAAATTAGCAGCCCTGAGGCATTTACCAAGTCCTTTGAAGGCTGTTGCCTCAACTGCAGTCACACTCACTGCAAAAACCACAGGCACATTCAGAAAGAAGAAAGGGTCTCATTCAGGAAGCCTGTCCTCTCTAGAGCTGTGGGTTGCTGATGCTCTTGCATTGGCATCAACTCTTACCTATTTCTGTTAATGCTGAATACCATTTCCACACCTTACTGGGCTTCACTGTTGACTTGGTTATATCCAGATCAGCCATGAAACCAGCTCATCTGCTGTGAAGCCAGGATGTCTCAGCAGGGACCTACACATTTAGTAGGGTCGAGGGTTTAATTTTTTGGTAACCCCAAATAATCAACTGTTATTGTGTCAAGAGGATGGCCTGGCAATTACAGAAACTCATGCATTAATTTCTGTGAGTAAAGGAGACAAAATACTGGCTGCCAATGTAGTGATTGTAAATTTAGTCCTGCCTGCACTTGTTATCAATAGAGATGCTGTAAGGGAAACTGCTGACTGCAAACACAGGATAACGTTTTCCCTTTCTGCAGCCTCGTCCTTGTGTATTTTGAATGGTTTGTCTTTCTCCTCCCCCCTCCCGTTGCAATTCCAAGAAATGAGGTGAAAATGATCTGGACACTACTCACTCTAGGGTCACCTGAGCCACTGCATCCATTGAACTGTATCCATTCTCCATGAAGATCTCTGTGTATCGGCCCATTTTGATGGCTTCCAGCCACTCACCCACAGACCTGTAGGCACCACTCCCAACTGGACTGTGCTCTACCAACAGATTTGACACTCTAAAGATAAGCAAAAACAAAGAAGCAAACAGAATTAGTATTGAGATATACATAACATGACTCAAGTTGCTTGCATTCTTTTATGGTAAAGATGATTCTTTTGTTCCATTTTCAGTGATTGCTGCAGCCTAAATCCTCCTAGCAGGCTTGATACGCAGCACATCACACACAGCACTTCACCTGCAACCTCATCCATTCTAGAGTTAGCTCCTGCCATTTCCAGTCCTCACCACAAGCAGAAAGAGGAGGAGAGGAGTGGCATCCATCCCAGTTACCTCTTGACCACAAGCAGGCTCTTGCAGTCACTCCTACTTCAAAGTCTTTGCTTTGATGACTCCTGCTTTGCTCTCTTCCTCCACCTTCAAAGCTCATAATTAACTTAAGACAGCACAGAGCCTGGAAGCTGAAAGCCAAATTACATTTCCCAGCAGCGGCCATCAATGGCAGGAGCTGTCAACAGTCCAGGGAGCATTAACAGTCCAGGGGCTGCTCCTGCAGAGTCACGGGGTGGGGGGGGTTTGGATGCCGACAGCATCCAAGGAGCCTGCAGAGAGCAGCAATGCTCCAGCCCTGCAAACAGAGGCACAACCCTGCTCCCACAGCCTCACTCCAGAGCCTGCCACGGCAACTGCTCCCTGCTCAGCTATGCCACACACGGAAGAAGCAATTCAGGCAAATAATAACCCTTCACCACAGCTGGAGCACCGATACAGTACCTGGCACAGGCAGGGTCCACCACCCCACTAATGATGTGCAGAGAGCAAAGAGGGCTTGTCCAAGGTCAGCCAGGAAAGAAACCAGATCTGTTCCCTGCTTTGTAAAACGGGACACACAGCTAACACAAGCCCTGCGTAAAGATTATTACCCACAGGTAAAAAAATCATTCTCTGGGTCAGCCTCTGACAGTGGCTATTACACTTAGAAGACTTTCAACTGGAAGGAGAGCTGGGATATTATATTATTATTATAGCACTTCAGGAATCTTCATATATTTTATGAGCACATTAGTATTATTTGTTTATTTAATAGCAATGCTGAAGGGTCTAATAAAATGTGAATACTTGCAGTACCAAGAACATAATGGCTTCCCATAACATTTTATACACATGAGAAATTCAAAACTCCTAAGTAATCATAATGAGAAGTGGATTTTCATCACTAATGTCAGGAGGTACCTAGTGATATCATAGCACACGCTGTAATGTAGAGAGTGACTTCCTCCCTTATTTGCATTAATGAGAATTTCCATAAAGAACACATTACATATATAAAAAAAATCCTTTACAGCTGCTCTATATTGAAATTATGATTAATTTGGAATTACTATGGTCTGGGTACAGCAATCTATGAGAATAGAAACACAGCCCCAATGCCTGACTGTTCAGGTGCTCCATCCATATCAAAAACATCCACACCAGCTCTGAAAAGGAGAGGCTTGGAATTGCATGGACCTATTCATGGAATAAAACATCAGCAAAGTGCTTAGCAGCTCAAGGAAATGGTTTCCTGCCTATTTTCCTCATCTGGCAGAAAAGTTTGGTATAAAAGAGTGCAGGAAACACCATGTAACAGGCCTGGAAAATAACTGTTCTGAGTTGAAAATAAAAGAGAAACCTCACATATTTTATGCTGTCATAAACCTTTTCTTGCAGGTTTGCTGGCACTGACGTTACATCCAATTGCTAATAAGAATAATTTCTTCTTCAGATGGTAAATGGTACATGTAAAATAGCCTGAGGAACCAGACCTATCTCATATTAAAAATTAACAGACATTTCAGGTTCTTCTCTTTCAGTGCACGAAATGCCGTGTGCAGGGACATGCCACCAGAGGGATGCCCAGTTGCAGCAGGTGAGATGTGCCACATGCAGCTGTGCAAGGCTCACTCAGGTGTGGGGACAAATGACTATAAGCTCACAGGAGTATATTTGTTTTGGCCAATACCACTAGTTTAACCTAATCTTAGCCTCTTCATCCCTGTTTAAAGAAAACAACATATCTTGTTTTGTCCCTCCTCTGAGGATAAACTTTTCTGAAGGGCCTTTTCCATTGTTAATCTGGGGAATTCCACTGCCATCAGTGAAGCAGCAATAATACACACACACATATATATATATATATATAACTTCTTTATGACCTTGCAAGTGACTGCATGATTAGCAACACTGATGGCTGAGGAGTAAATGTGTGCTTACAGTGAAAATAGAAAAAGCCTCTCCAAGACTATTTAGCTCTTTCTCCCCAAGTGCAGCTTTACTTCTTGATTGTGTTTACCTTACTTGTAGCTGTATAGCTATTCAGATTCATGTTTAAATACAAACTGGCTGTTCTATTCACTTAATGTGGTTTTAGCAAAGGGTTTGTGTACAGCAGTTTGGGAACCAGAGACCTCCTCTTGCAATTACCAAGACTCTCATGACTTGTAGTGGTGGCTAGCATGCTTGGGAATAGTTGTGGAAGGATGTACCTGGACATCCCTGAGCTTTGCACATCCTAAGAGTTTCCCCAAGAGAAACTCTTCGTTTGTATTACCAAGATAAAGTCAATAGACAGATAATTGGAGCAGTATTTACTGTCTACCTCATGCACTCAAGTCTTGCCTTCTCTAACCTTGCAGTAGAGCACAGGTAGTTCTGTCACAAAGTACTGCTGAAACTCCTGTTTCTGAAAGACAGACCACAGTAATTTTCGTTGTGGTAGCAGCACTGCATTTAGAGTGAGTGAATTGCTCACTTTGCTGCCAACTGCAAAAGAAAAAGCTGATATGAGTCAACTCCCCTGGACATAACAAAGCTGAAGGAACATTCCCCCAAGAACACACTCAGGCTAAATAATCAGAGGGAATCCAACCCTAGGGGTGGATATTCAGACAAGGAGCTTGCTCTGAGAAATGGTTCTGGGCTGAGTCTGTACCTGCTTGATGCATTCACCAACGTCTTCAAGCTGCTGGGGTTACGGATGAGCTTGTCCAACATGCTGACAATTTCGTCAAACTTGGGCCTGCTGTTGCGGTCTTTCTGCCAGCAGTCGAGCATTAGCTGGTAGAGAGCAGCAGGGCAGTCCATGGGACTTGGCAGGCGATAGCCTTCCTCCACGGCTTTAATCACCTACAGGACACAAAACGCAGGCTTTTCTTCCCCTCATCTTTTTCCCAAATGCAAACTGACTAACACAGAACTTTGGGATCAGCAATATGCTCACAAAAACTCCTGTCACCCCCTGACTCTGCACACGAGAGTCAGTAAGCCCCTCTGTATTTCATATTTTCTATGGAATGGATTGAATAATTTTATTTTTAGTCATTGCAAAATGAATCTAGAAAGCCAAGGCACTGCTGCAAGCAGGGGCCAGATTACCTGGCTGCACTTGTTCAAAGCTCAGTTGTGGTCTCTACGTTATATACCAGGAAACTCCTGGAGTCTATGCTAAATCCATGAAAAAGAGACTACAGGGCTTTCTGGCATCTTCTTGGAGTGCAGTGATTTTGTTTATTCAGATGTTGGCTTCTTTTTAAATGAAAAGGCATGTGCTAGACCACAAATTTGTATTACAGTAATAAAAGTCTGACTGTATTTCAAAGGAGACTTTGAATGCTAATTGATGGATGGATTCAAGGCAGAGGCAGAACAACCATCTCATATATCATTCAATACTGTCTGGGTCTAGTAGTTTCTTAGTGTGGCCACATTTCTGCCAAGAATTTAAAATGTCAGCCCAAGAGTATGTAAATTAAAACCAGGGGAGTTGTTGCACTGATTTAAAATACAAACCATCTATGGCTTTATATCTAAACCAAGTGGTATGCATGTGTGTTGCCTGCCCTCTTGAAAGGCAGAAATGAATAAATGAGGGCAGAATTGAAGAAGGCAACTTGTTTTCCCCAGTTTGGGGCAGATTTGTGGGCAGGGCTTTAAGCTGAGCAGTTCCCATTTTGAACCATTACAATTTTCAGGAGAATGCAGTTAATGTTTCAAGCCAAAAGGTTCTGTGTCTGTGCCAAGGGAGTCATGGCAGCCCATCTTCACACCCTCCGCTCCCAAGATTCCTTGATGAAAAGGAGCTGGAAGCAGATATTTGCTATGCCCACATGAAAACCACATGTGCTTCATTGTCCACTCCAAAGACTACTTTAAATCCCATTCATTCATTTCACAATTTGAAAACATCCTGTGTTGAAAAAGAAGGCTCTGTAGTTAACATGGAAGTTGTTGTCTTGGACTTTAGTTGCTAAATGAGTAGTGCAGGATGAGCTGTGTCAGCCTAGCACTGCATTTCAGAAGGCTTCAAAATTCAGGACTGCATGGATTGTTTTTAAATTGCCCTCCATCACAGAGCTTTTTTGTTAAGTGTAAGAGTGGCAGGAATGAGCCAGGCCGACTGAGCAGCAGTAGTGGGAACCTCCAACTCTCTGAGGATGTACATAGCAGAGAAGCAGTTAGGTGAGGCTTTACAATCTCCTCCAAGGGTAAAAAGCACATCAGGAGATCTGGGCAGTCTTTTTGTGCCCATCTGAGACTTCATCTTTCAGTGGAGCAGTTGCACCACTCTCCACCCAAACCACACTTGCAAGGCAATCTCTTCTATGGCCTGGCTGTTGCTCCCAGCTCCACCACACTGTGATATTTATACTCTCTGTTCTTCACACCATGCTTTTCAGCTGGTCCCTGATTCCAAATTTGCAGCTGCCCTATAAAGAAAAAGCTTCACTGTGGCACAGCCACGAGAATGTTATTTGCTGTGTCCATGTCTGTATTTATAACAATAATGGGTCATCCTCCAACTGCAGCAGAAAGAAAATAGTAGCAAGACAGGGAGCAGACCATCTGGCACCAGATCAGAATATCTGAACTATATCTGCAGTGGTGCTATGCGTGCTGGATATTCCTGGCAGTAACATCACAATCAATAGCGTTAACTCAATTTACAGGATGTCATTCGTCCTGGTGATACAATGTAAATGGTATCAAAATACTGCAAGAAGCTAGGATGCTGAAATACACTCTTGCATCTGAAGGTGCCTTCAGGCATCTAGCGGTAAGAGGAGCAAAAAAACCAAAACAACAAAGACTGAGTCACTTGTAGCCACCACAGTGATTAGAAAATAGCAAAATGGGACATTTGCTGCTCCATTCATTGGTGTGTACTGCTTTGTAAGACTTGAAGTTTAGAATTTGCACCTAAGGAGGCACTTTTGTCTCTCTTCCTCTTCTGGACAAGCACTATTCAGTTATGGACTGGGGTGACTAAACTGGATGTTTAGGAGAGGACAATTTGGGCCAATACTGGTCTATTCCAGTAAACCAAAGCTACACTCAGTGGTCTTGTAATAGATTCATCAGTCTGAACACTAAAAATCAACCACTGTGATTATTTAGCTTATCAACCTGTGCAACACAGGCCACAATATTCCTCTCAATAATTCCTGCATCAAAGCCTTATCTTGTGGTCAAGCCAAAGCATATTTTTAGAGGGCCATCCAGAAACCAGCATGACTTTAAAATGTGATTTGTAGCCTTAAAACAATTTCTGCCCTATTGCACTTCTCCTTTAAAGCAAGCCATATCTGTAACACGGTGACAGTAATTTTGCTCATCATCAGCTGTGCTTGAAAATGATGTGCTTTAATTACAAGCCATGCAACAAGAAACTCTTGTGCAATAGAGTCCAAAATTTATGTGACCCCTTTTTCCTCTGCACAAAAGCCAATGCTGTATCTAACACCACTGACTCTTCTGTCAACACAAGCAGAGGAGGAAAGAAGAGGAGGCCTTCAGGAGCTGAAGGAGGAAGAATTGCATGAAAAATATGCCACAGCACTGAATTGAATTCCTATGCCACCACCATCCAGGCACTCACCATATGCACAAAGGGCAGAGACAAGTAACACAGAGGTTACACAAGCAAAGCCTAAGCAGGAACTGATGCTCATAAACATCTCAGTAGTCCTTTGTTTTCTGCTTTCACTCCAGGTAAGTCTGTGCCCCACAGAACATGGAGGCATTTGGGCTTTTTGGAACAGTTCAGTAAAGTGTGGACTCCCATGGTGTTATGATTCAGACAAGGGACTCCCCTGACCACAGACCATTACCTCACTGGCACCAGCCTCAATCTTAGCCTGGCATTTACTGAACAACATCTGTGCTATGCCAATACATCAGCATTAAAGATAGTTACAGTGCTCAGTGTGAACGAAAAAGCTTGGCTCTCAACTGCTGTGTTCTCTGCACAGACTATGGAAGCAAGTCCCTGTATTTGATTAAGATAAATCCCTGTGTAGGTACATGCTGCTTTACTGAACTTCTGCAAATGTGACAGCCTCAGCAATGCAGGAGCAGTGGGGCATTCATGCCAAACAGCGCGTTCAGGTCCCTGGCAAGAAGCACGGCGTGACCATCTCAAAGGTGCCACTCGTTTCCACACCTGGATTCAAAGTGAGATGAGACAGCAGCTCAGCATGACAGGTAGTAACATCCACTGATGGCAAAGGCTAGCTAACAAAACTCAGGAAGAGCAGAATGCTCAGCCAGAGCCCTTGCTGCCAGTGAAACAGAAGAAAATTGCTGGAATAGGAACACTGCTCAAAAAAGCAGGAAGGATGAAACACCAAGTACTGTGACCAGAGGAAACCCATCCAGCAGTAGGATCTCCACAGGTAGCAGGGCTGCCCCACATGCCCTTGGTGATTCTGACCTCATGACTAGCTAGCATTCTCAGAGACCTTTGCAAATCATAGTTCTCAAAGATGTGAAGAGGAAGGAGGGACCTAGAAAATCTGGCTACCCCAGGCTTAATTTTTTTAGCCTTAGACAAGGACAGGTGCTGATGGTGAGCTCAGGGTAGAATGCAGCTCTGCAGTAGGATCAAAAGTTCCTTACCCAGGCTGGGATTGGAGCTGCAGTCAGGTGGGAGAGAGTATTCCCAGGCATCCCACTGTTTGGAGATGATTCAGAGGGTGGCCTCGAGGTCAGAGACCCAAGGGGGCACTGGAACCCAGGAGCAAGGGGACACAACTTGAAGGGTACTGTACAAATGAATGAGAGCTTGTGCAAGCACAGACTTACAAGATGTTCACAACCGGAGCAAAACTGTTCTCTTGAGATCAGCAATGCAAGAACAACCAAGATGTAGCTCTGTGGACTGCTGTCACTAGATCAAATCACCCAGCTTTTCTGACGGGAAACAAAGCCCTTACCACGACTCTCTTGAGTTTCTGCTTTACGTGGCAGCAGGGGTTTGAACACACAACTGAAATGCTGCCAGTTTATCAGCATCTATCTATCCCCTGGCAGGCCTTTGTCATTAAGCAGAGGAGGGACAGGCTCCAGCTCTAACAGCATTAGTGAAGCTCCAGCAGTCTGCTGGGAAGCAGGCTTGCCTCCGTGCAGACACATTTCCCTCTGCACACAGCCTGTTCTGGGTTGCTGCAAACAAAAAAGAGCATCAAACAGGGGCATCATTTCTGTCCGGCATGGGGGAGCAAAGCCATTTTTACAGCAGCTCTCCTCCTCTTGTCCCCATTCTGCCTCTCTGATAGCAGAATGAGTGCTGAGCCCTCAAAGTCCCATCACACAGCAGCTCTGGCACGTGCTTACGTCTTGGTTTGTCATTTCCCAGTAAGGTCTCTCGCCGTAGGACATCACCTCCCACATGACAATGCCGTAGCTCCAGACGTCGCTGGCAGATGTGAATTTGCGGAAGGCAATCGCTTCAGGCGCTGTCCATCGAATGGGGATCTTCCCTCCCTAAATGGAAAAGAAATGGAGAAAAACCCCAAAAAATAGATTGCAGAGCAGGGCAGAGAACATCCGAAAAAAGTCAAAACAGCTCTTCTCAGAGCACCAAGGGATATTATTTTCTCTCTGGAAAGAGACATCGAATTTTAAAGTAAATCTGTTTGACAGCATGGGGCCCCTTTCCACATTATCTCAGCCCATAAGCATTTGTAGGCTGCCTACTAATTGGCTGTCCTGAAGGTTTGTTGTTTGAATGTTGTTTGAATGCTGGGACATGTATAGGATCAACATCTCAATTATGTTGCACGGGTTGGTAAGGGAATACAGTTCCTCCATTTCTGAGAGCGAGCGGGGGAGGAACAGACAGTTCTGAAGCTGAGGAAGACTTTGATCTAACGAGGGCTTCATGCAAATTGCTGCGGAAGTAATTCATTTTTTTTTCTTTTTTCTTTTTTTTTTT